>CM053030.1:194940479-195049576 GCA_028564925.1 Lithobates sylvaticus | reverse complement strand
GTGGGATCCATGGGGTCTTCGTTTTTTTACTTCCGTTGAGGAGCAGTAGTTCAGTTTTCGATCCATTAAGTTTGAGGGAGCTAGTGGTCATCCAGTCATCTATCAATGTGAGACATTTTCCTAGTTCCTGGTATTGATACATTACTGTACTTCCCAAGGAAGTGAAGGATGAGACACAAGTCTTGAACTATCATCCCATATCGGTCCTCAACATGGACATGAAGCTTCAAGATAAGATCCTGGCAAATTAACTTCCGCCTTTCCTCAATTACTCTAAAACACAAGCGCAAAATGTGCTTCTCCCAGGGGAGATTGTTACGCAGTGCAAGGCTAATTTCCCCTTTTAGTTGTGCTTGGAGGCCTTGAGCTACTTAGGTATACAAATACCGGTGCACCTCTCTGAACTTATTAGGAGGAAACATCACATGATCCAGTAGGCTATGCAATGAGATGTATGCACTTAAACTAGTCTAAATGTACAGTATTGTGGTTCGGCAGAGCGGCGCTCATAAAAATTACACTTCTCCCTAGACTACTGTATGTCATGCAGATGGTCCCCATCCATCGGTCGCCAGCCTTCTTTTCCACTTTCAAGAGGGAATGCACCATTTTCCCGTGGCACAATAAGCACCCTGACAATCAAGCACTCTTTCTTCATCTTGCAGAAATACAAGAAAGCATTGGCCTGCCTGACCTACATACAGTAGGTATTACAGGGCATGCTTACTCTCCAGTCTGGTGGATCAGAAAATATCCACAAAACGGTGAAGGGACCTCTCAAACAATCTCTGAATGCTTCACCTTTACATTGCCTACCATTGCTTCTGCCTCAACAGGTTCTTCAACGTATAAAAACTCACACACTGATAGTGTTCCATCAAATGTTCTAATCCGCCCCTTGCGTGGCACACTTAAGACCTCTGACATCTTTGCACCTTGACCCAGGCATGTCTGCTAACTTCTTAAAACTTTAAAACTGACCAAGACACATAAAAATGACCTCACAACACATTTCGTTTGACTAGAGAAGTCCTCAACCTGGAAGCGCTTAACACATTAACCACACCATATACCATACCGGTATTGACACACATCCAAATCAAACACTTTTTGACTACGCATGGCCTCCCTCACTTAGGACCAGACCTTTTACACCACTTAAAGCTCTAGAAAATACCCACAATGCCATGTAATTTCTCCACTTTATGCATTGTTACTAGATGCGCTTTCCACCTTCTCTGTTGCCTTATACCGTCCCTGGGAATAGGAATTAGATAAGATCTTTACGGATGAAGACTGGGAAAACATCTGCATGCATATCCATAAGGGCTCTCTGAATGTCGCTACACCAGGTGGTACCACACACCTTCCTTACTACATAAATTTTGCCCTACAATTCCTAACACATGCTGGCTTTGTGGGGATGAGGTGGGGACAATGCTACACATCTGGTGGGCATGCTCCATAAGTCTGCCCTACTGGAGACAAGTACATGACATCATAGTCCCGTTCACTACTGATGTGTTGGGTTACACTCCGGCAAAATATTTACTTCACCACTCTTCACTCTCTAAAAGAGTATACCATAAATCCCTAGTAATGTTTATGGTCAATGTATCCCATGTCACTGGCAATCATGTGCAAGCAAAATCGCTGTTTTTTTATTTTCCTTGTACATGAGTGGGTACTCTTTGCAAAGTGAAGCTTTACCTCATTTACTAAGCTCTGAAGCAACTGCACTTGCAGAAGGCAACTCTGCACCTTTCAAATATGGTGCCTTTCATATGGCTAACTCTTTTTCTGGGCATGTAGAATGCCTGTGGACCAGGCATTACATTACAAAGGCTTCCTTCTTTATTTTTTCTCTTTTGTGATTTCATTTCTTGTAAAGATATCTGGATTCTCTTTTAAAAGTGTTAATTTGTCTTAATGACTCAATGCTTACTTCTGTGTGACACTTACCTTGCTACTGTTGATGTTTTGACTTGTTCTTCTACCCACAACTTTTTCAATAAAAATTTAATGGAAAAAAAAATGTCATACTTGCAGTGCCACGTACACACGATCGGACTTTCCGGCGGACCAGAGTCCGTCGGACAATTCGATTGTGTGTAGGCTCCAGCGGACTTTTTCTTCCCAAAAGTCCGGCGGACCTAGAAATAAGTCTGGCTTCAAAATTGTCCGCCGGACTCGAGTCCGGTCGTCTGTGTGCTAGTCCGATGGACTAAAACCAATGCTAGGGAAGATATTGGCTACTGGCTATGAACTTCCTTATTCTACGTCATCACGCTCGAATCCGGCGGAACTTTTGGAGTGATCGTGTGTGGCCAAGTCCGTTCATTTGAAAGTCCGGCGGACCTCAGCTGCGGACCTCAGCCGGAAAGTCTGATCGTGTGTATAACAGTTGCATGAATTGGGATAATAGTGCTGTTTGTTACATTAAAAGCCTTGAACACTGTTTCAGTTTTCAGAAACAAAAGATAAAGTGCTTGTAAACCCTTACATATACCAAGTGAAGTAACTAGCCTCAGGTGATACACATAGATGAAAGAAATCCTCCTACATAAGTTGTACCTGTCTATCTACCGCATTTTTTTTCTAAAGACATTCAAATTGCAGAATGTATAGATTTTGTCTGACCCTCTAGAAACCGGGGGAGCAAGGAGAGCTGAGAGCTGATTGGAGGGAAGGGAAACCCCACAAGTGACTCATGCAGATAGCAGCGAGAAAAAAATAAAATTTGTATTCAGACAAGTACACATTATAGATGGTTATGATTTGTAATTGTACTGTAAATGCAAATGTCTTTCAGATGATCCAAAATCATTACTTAATTATATTTATCCTGAACTATTGGTAGTTCAGGATAAATCATGAGAGGAATTTGTTTTCCATACATGTATACAAGTATACGAGTTGCCGGAAAGTATCCAGCCATGTAATATAGCCATGTAATATATCTAGACATTTTAATTACTACTATCAGGAGGACGTGCCATGGTGCTACATATGACATCAGTTTACTTTGAGTGTTCTGCTGTAAGTGCTCCTGTGGAGCAGCATGTGTCAAGATCAGAAGCCCAGCAGCTGATTGTTTTAGGTCTTGGGTTTAATACTGGACCCTGACTTTCCAGCACACGTGCCAATCAGGACCTACAGGAACCACTGATTCCAACTGCCATTTAAAACAACACCTACGATTACAATTCTGCTCTAAGAGGATGGTGTGAACTATACTGTAAAACATATACTGTAAAAAAGATACACACATTAAACACAGGCACACATATGTTGTCCAGCAATGTATTCGAGAAAAATTGCCAAGCCAATGATTAATGACTAACAATGTCAGTTGCTTGGCTGTGACCGATCAGGGTGCTGATTTTTTGTGAGAATTTTAGAAAGGTTTGTGTTATTTTACTTTCTAATAATGTTACATAACTTTACTTTCTTGTATTTATTAGTACCTGAAAAGTATGTTATGTCAAATTTAGGTGATTTTTATTGTTATTTTTTTATTAATGAAATGGGCTTTAACCACTTGACCTTCAGAAGGTTTTACCCCCTTCATGACCATGTGCTACTTTAACTGCCAATTGTGCAGTCATGCAACACTGTACACAAATTACATTTTTATAATTTATTCACACAAATAAAGATTTCTTTTGGTTGTATTTGATTACCATTGTTTTTTTTAATCTAATCTAATTTTTTCATAAATTTAGACCAAAATGTATTATGCTACATGTCTTTGGTAAAAAAAATCCCAGTAAGTGTATATTAATTGGTTTGTGTAAAAGTTATAGCTTTTACAAACTAGGGTACATATACTGGAATTTACACTAAACTCTATACTGTTATGGGGGTGATTAGCGATTAATAGGGGGTTGATTTACTAAAGGCAAATAGACTGTACACTTTGCGAGGTGCAGTTGCCCTCTGCAAATGCAGTTGCTCCAGAGCTTATTAAATGAGCAAAAGCTCTGCTGACTTCCATCATCCAATCATGTGCAAGCAAAATCGCTGTTTTTTTATTTTCCTTGTACATGAGTGGGTACTCTTTGCAAAGTGAAGCTTTACCTCATTTACTAAGCTCTGAAGCAACTGCACTTGCAGAAGGCAACTCTGCACCTTTCAAAGCACACAGTCTATTTACCTTTAGTAAATCAACCCCACCGTGTCAAACAGGCAAAAAAGAGACGAATTACGCTTATCATGGTTCTCAAAAGGATTCCCATCTGGGGAAAACACCAAAGGAACTGTCACAATGTACACAATGGCTATGGCCTGGATAACACCTGCAATAGCTAAGAGAGACAGCTAGGGGGCACCGATCTAAGTGCAGCAAAGTGGAGAGGTGGATACAGCACACAATAATTGGCAACTCACAGTATGTGGATGATCTTATGCATTACAGTGATTGGTTCATCTGCAGCGGGAAGGAGGAGGCATCCAGGATCTCAAGATGGAGCTGCTGCTGCAAGACTTATAGTGTGACTGTGATAGGGTGGCGGGCAATCTGACGCTAACAGACATTGCCTGGGAGGGTCACTTAATGACACTGACGTTGCTAGTGACACTAATACAGTGATTAGTGATAATACTGTACACGGACACTGTACTAATGACACTCGCTGGGAAGTTTAACATCTAGGGACATTTAGTGCCTAAAAAGTGTAATGTGTGCTGCTTTTACTTACTAATCTGGCTGTTTTTTCTCCCTGCTTTTCGGGGAGAAGAAACAGCCAGATCACTGTTCACTGTACACATAGTTCTGTTTTGATTGGACACAGCCAATCAGCAGGTTTCAGCCAAAGTCATTACCAGATGCAAAAGCATAATGATTCCCCAAATGGATGTGTATATGTAGGAGGCTTAGCAAGGTTGCCTGACACATGTATTAATTGAGAAAAATAACACTTATACCCTGAAACGTACAAAAACCCATTAACTGATAAAATGAAATTATAATTGGCCAATTATTAAAAATCCAACCATGGCAGCTGCCCCCCCCCCCAAAAAAAAAAAAGAGGGAAAAAAAGAAGAAAAATAATTATGCATTTCCAAGTGTTCATAGGTATGTATGTAGGAGGCACAGTCTACGTGAACTAGATCACAACATTAAAACTTCTCCAGTAACCCACATGAGCCAGCCAGCCATGCAAAGGAGTCAGCCACAGAGGATGCAGGGACCAGCCAGCCACCCACCCACAGAAAGTTGCCAGCCAGATCAGGGTGTAAGCCAGCCAACAGCAGGGAGCCAGCCACCCACAGCAGGGAGCCAGCCACCCACAGCAGGGAGCCAGCCAGCCACCCACAGGAGTCGACCAGCCACCCACAGGACCCAGCCACAGAGGACATGGGAGCCAACCAGCCACCCACCCACAGCAAGGAGCCAGACAGCCACAGCAGGGTGCCAGCCACCCACCCACTTACAGCAGGGAGCCAGCCAGCCACCCACAGGAGCCAGCCAGCCACCCACAGCAGCCAGCCACAGAGGACATGGGAGCCAGCCAGCCAGCCACATCAGGGAGCCAGCCACAGCAGGGTGCCAACCAGCCAGCCACCCCCCCCCACCCACAGCAGGGAGCCAGCCAGCCACCCACAGAAGCCGGCCAGCCACCCACAGGACCCAGCCACAGAGGACATGGGAGCCAACCAGCCACCCACCCACAACAGAGAGCCAGACAGCCACAGCAGGGTGCCAGCCACTCACCCACTTACAGCAGGGAGCCAGCCAGCCAACCACAGGAGCCAGCCACCCACAGGAGTCAGCCACCCACAGCAGCCAGCCACAGAGAATGTGGAAGCCAGATAGCCAGCCACATCAGGGAGCCAGCCACAGCAGGATGCCAACCAGCCAGCCACCCCCCCACCCACAGCAGGGAGCCAGCCACCCACAGCAGGGAGACATTCCACCCACAGCAGAGAGCCAGCCACCACAGCAGGGAGCCAGCCACCCACAGGAGCCAGCCACAGCTACAGTATCCATAGTTAAGATAAGAGGAGCGCTACACAGGGCCAATTTTATTTGCCAACCAGCAAGCCACCCCCCCACCCACAGCAGGGAGCCAGCCACCCACAGCAGGGAGCCAGCCACTACAGCAGGGAGCCAGCTAGCCACCCACAGGAGCCAGCCAGCCACCGACAGGTGCCAGCCACAGCTACAGTATCCATAGTTAAGATAAGAGGAGCACTACACAGGGCCAATATTATTTCTACTTTGTGAGAGGTTGGGGCAGGGGTGAGAGTCATGGCACAAGGAGGGGGTCCCGTCCCGTGAGGACCAGAGTGAATGAAGGTGTTCACTGTACACTAGCCCTCCAGGTCCCATTAGACTCCTTTGTAGTCTCTCATTGGGCCAGGAGGGGACTCTTTCTAGCAGAGACTCTCTAATGGACACTGAAAGTGCCACCTCTGTTAGAGAAAGAACCCACCCCCAGTCCCATTAGAGTCCTTTTTAGTCTTGAATGGGGCCTGGAGGGGACTCTTTCTAACGGACTCTATAATGGACACTCAAAGGGCATCTGTTAGAGAGAACCCCCCCAGGTCCCATTAGACTCTGTTGTAGTCTCTCATGAGGCCTGGAGGGGATGCTTTTTAACAGACTCTATAATGGACACAGAGAGAGGGCCTCTGTTAGAGAGACCCCTCCTCTCCAGGTCCCATTATACTCCTTTGTAGTCTCTAATGGGACCTGGAGGGGACATCCATTTAGGCATACATTATACTTTTGCATATTGAGATTGAGCTCAGTCTGGCTTTTCATTTTTTTCCCTCTTTCATGTATGCATGCGCCGTCAGTTTCCTCATAATACAATCCAATTCTTAAGTAAATTTTTTTTCTTTTTCTGTCTTGAGGACACATTTTATCTGTTTTTTTTTTTTATGTGTCCAATCACAGCACGGTTCGTCAGCAAGCCTTATATGTACGTTGCCATGCCTGCACCTGCTGCCCACTTGCAGGATATTTACTGTGAACGATCCGCAGGTTTAACAGCTCCTTAACCTCTTGGTGTCCACGCTATAGCCAAATGACGGCCACAGCGCGGACCTGAATTTCCGGGAGGCCGTCATATGACATCCTCCCCTTTGCACGCGCCCCCTGTAGGGCGCGCGCAGTGTGCGCACAGTGCGTGCTGTGACCACCGCGTCACTGAGACTCGGATGATCACAGATCCGATCCCGGCCCCTTACCACGTGATCAGATGTCAGCCAATGACAGCTGATCACATGATGTAAACAAAAGCGTGAGGAGAAAATAAATACGATCATCAGCTTATGTGCAAGGGACATCGGTCCCGAAGAGGAAGAGGCAATTCTGCCTCATGTGTGCCACCAGTACCCCCTGCCAGTGCCACTTGCTAGTGCCCACAGTGCCCACCAGTGCTATCTACCAATGCCCACATGTGCCACCTATCAATGCCCACCAGTGGTGCCAATCAGTGCCACCTAGCAGTGCTGCCTATCAGTGTAACCAACCAGTGCCCATTATTGCCACCCATCACTGCCACCCATCAGTGCCCATCACTGCCACCTATCAGTGCCCATCAGTGCCACCTCATCAGCGTACATCAATGAAGGAGAAAAATTACCAGTTTGCAAAATTTCATAACAAAATATAAAAAAATATAAAACATTTTTTTAAAAACGTGGTCTTTTTAATTTTTTTTAACAAAAAATTAAAACTGCAGAGGTGATCAAATACCACCAAAAGAAAGCTCTATTTGTGGGAAAAAAATTATAAAAAATTCATTTGGGTACAGTGTTGTAAGATGGCGCAATTGTCATTTAATGTACATCAGCGCTGAAAGCTGAAAATTGGTCTGGACAGGAGGGGGGTTTAAGTGCCCAGTAAGCAAGTGGTTAATGTAATATAGAAGTTGCTTCTATAATGCTTGGTCTAGTGAGGTTTTAATTGAAAGTATTGTTTAATTTACTGCACTGCCCTGCAGGCTTTCTTCCTGCTGGTTCTGGTAGTGATGACCTTTCTTTCTAAAACTGATCCTCTCTTCTGGTTGTACCCCCTCCCACCCCACAGACGTCATTATGTGCAATACAAGATCAACTGCCACTGCTGGTCCTGCATTGTAAGCAATGCCTCCATAGTTTAAATGAGCATTACATTATATATACTTTTTTATTTTGTATTCTATTTATTTTCAACGTAGACCCAAGTTCTGCTTTTAAGATTAAGCTTAGCCTGAACCTAACATGTAACACTAATTGTAAACCTCAGACAATGTACTATAATGCTGTATTACACAATTATATATACCATCATGGCAATACTGATGATAATGACACAAATGCTGAAAACATCATATATTGAAAGTTTTGGTGCCTATTTACAGAATAAAGCACCAAAAAGCACCAAATTATTAGCCTGTTGGTGTGTGTTGAAATCTTATTGCCAAAACAAGATAATCCATTAAGGCACAAATTGATTGTATTAATAATTGCAAATAATAATAACAATAATAAAAAAAAATAATAAAAACATTTTCACTATTATGAGAATGCATATGTTTATTAAAAAAATGTATTCTTACTGTTGTTATCATCATTTAGTATGTGTTTGCCAAAGACATTAAAGATCTAAAATAAATGAAAAACTCTATTGTTAATATTTGATTTACATGAGGCTACAGGTAAGACTAAATTACACAAAAACAAAAAAACAAAAAAAAAAACGGTATAAACTAAATGAACTAATAAATAGATGCTCAGTTTTTCCTCTTCAACCTTACTTTCCTAAGAAATCAGTGTTATTTTTGTAAAAGCTTTTAAAGTGTGACCTTTTTGCATATATCATCTTACAGAGTTTGAATAGAAGAGTGAAGGACAGACTGTGTGGTCAGTGTTTTCAATATCCCCCCTGCAAGCTATTACATCATTCAGCTACTCTAAGAGGATTTTCAGCAGGCTTGGCTTCGTTATTAAAATAGTAATTAATTTTTTTCTCTTCACAAAACCTGTAGACCTTCAAATGGAGGCCTTAGAGCTGGGGCACATTTCTTTTGAAAGTGGCCTTTCTGGGAGCCATAATCGGCTCTCCATCTTTACAGTACACATGTTCCTCAGTAAATGTGATTAAAAAGCCATACGAAAAAAAAAAAAAAACTCAGAAAATTAATTCAGTTTCCAGAATGAAAAGTTTGATAAAGTTGTGCAATGCTTCGATGACAACACATAATAGAAGTGCAAAGTTCTATCCCCTTTAAGGATAAATGAGCGGCCAAAAAGGTCTGGTAGTTCCCAGAGTAAAAACATCTGCTGCAACTAATTCACTTTAGCTTTTGATTGTAAAATTCATTAGCCATATCAGGCAGCTGTAGCTTCAAACATGTTGCTGGAAAGAACATTTTTACAGGCTCAAATGCCATTTAATCTCCTAGCAAAGAAAATGCATAAAAAGTCATCCAAATGAAGCGGTATTCTATAAATTCTCTTTTAAGGTGACAAGTGACTCTTTATAAATAAGATTTCTCCAGAAGATTACAACCTTACAATTTAAATATGGAATACGGCACAATGGTATATAGTGTAATGCCCCATACACGCTATCAGATTTTCTGCTGATTTTTTTTCTTCAGATTTACCAAAACCATGTAGTGCAAGGGCCTGCCTGATTGCATACAAATTGAAACTCCTAAGGTTTGACCTCATATTATATGGTTTTGGTAAATCTGAAGGAAAAACTTAGCAGAAAAACTGATAGTGTGTACGGGGCTTTATAGGTGCCTTAATGGTGTCTCCTATAAGTTGTAGATTTAAAAACCAAAAACACTAAAGATAGATAGATGAGTATTTTAAAAACTGCTGATCTACTGGGGTTATCATGCACAACCATCTCTAGGGTTTACAGAGAATAATTTGAAAAAGAGGAAATATCCAGTTAGCGGCAGTTGAAGATGATAGGATGGCAACAGTAACTCAAATAATTAGTCGTTACAACCAAGGTATGCAGAGTTCCATCTCTGAACACATTGAAACTTGAAGCAGATCCCTACAGCAGCAGAAGACCACACCCGGTGCCCCTCCTGTCAGCTAAGAGCAGGAAACTGTGGCTACAATTTGCACATGCTCACCAAAATTGGACAATAGTAGATTGGAAAAATGTTGCCTGGTCTGACGAGTCTCAATTTCAGCTGTGACATTCAGATGGTAGGGTCAGAATTTGGCATAAAAAACATGAAAGCATGGATCAATGCTGCCTTGTATCAACACTTCAGGTTGGTGGTGTAATGGTGTGGGGGATATTTTCTTGGCACACTTTGGGCCCCTTAGTACCTATTGAGCATCATTTAAATGATCAATTGGTACTAAGGGGCCCAACGTGTACAAAGGGGCACAAATTGGTACAAAGGGTCTGAGTATTGTTGCTGACCATGTCCTTCCCTTTATGACTACAGTGTACCCATCTTCTGATGACTACTTCCAGCAGCACCATGTCACAAAGTGAACAAGCAAGCTATCGCGTGTGAAACGTCTACCATTGCCTGTATCTGTCTGACCCTTTTGACAATAAAGATGACATTGAGATAATTTGGAGTTCCAGTGTGTGACCAATTCCTTATTTTGTTCATCTTCCACGGTGGTGAGCCGACGTCTGCACCTGTGATCCATCCTGCACCTGATTTTGCCTGGAGCGGTGTGCTTCTCTTTGTTCTTTGATGTCACAAAGTTCAAGTCATGGCAAACTGGTTTCTTGAACATGATAATAAGTTCACTGTACTCCAATGGCCTCCACAGTCACCACATCTCAATCCAATAGAGCACCTTTGGGATGTGGTGGAAGAGATTCACATCCTGGATGTGCAGCTGACAAATCTGCAGCAACTGCGTAATGCTATCCTGCAATTGTGAACCAAAATCTCTGAGGATTGTTTTCAACACCTTGTTGAATCTATTAAGGCAGTTCGGAAGGCAAAAGGGGGTCCAACCCGGTACTAGCAAGGTGTACCTAATAAAGTGGCCGGTGACTATATACAATATATATATATATATATGAAAAGCTTACTTGTTTAGAATCATTATTTAATGGAATGCATGATACCAGGTTCAATCATTACTTATTGCACTTGCATATTGATTCTGCATGGCTGACAGGGTACAGTTATAAAAGGTCGACTCTAGCCAACACTTAATTTAAATTGTGTAATTAATAATAGGGGGAACATAGCTTACCTACCTATGAAAATCGCGTGTTGCATTTTTTTTTTTTGTCCAGCTTCCGTGTGTTGCACATATTTTTACTTTCAAAATGTTTTATTTTCAAAACATATAGAATACAATTTGATACATTTAATAATTATTATAAAGGTACATTAACAGAAAAGAAAACATAAATAAATACATCCTGTGAAATGATGTATTCATGACAGTAAGCTTTTAACTTGTTGCACATATTTTTAGTACCACCTACTTCAGTCCTTATGCTCCTGTCAGGGCTAAGGATGGGTCATCATTATCCCATAGATGAGTAAATCATCGTTTTAAAAGTGATTGTCTCTTTGCACAATTTAGGTTGGATCCATATTGAGGACCAGCTGTAAAGACGAGGAGAAACACAAGCAACATATGTTCCAGTAGTTATTATATAATATGCTCCAATAGTTATTATATAAAACAGATGTTTCAATAATCAACGATGTAGCCCTAAAAAGAAAAAACTGCTGAGGCTAGATATACTAAAATAGGATTTGGAGACCATAATCCGGCAAGTCCTTAACTGGCAGATACTATACTGGTACTGAGGGAGTGCCTAAGGTCTGGTTCACACTGAGGCTGCACGACTTCCAGCGCGACTGCCTCAGGCGACCTGGACACGACCGCTGCGACGACTTGCAAAACAACTTCTGTATAGAAGTCAATGCAAGTCGCCACAAGTTGCTCCCAAAGTCGTACAGGAACCTTTTTTTAAGTCGGAGCGACTTGTGTCGGTGGTGCCATTGTACGTGACGCTACTTGTCAGGCGGCTAAGTCGCCTGACAAGTCATCCCAGTGTGAACCGACCCTAATAGGTTACAACTATTTTGGGATGGATTGTCCAGGGGCCTGGATGTTTCTTTCATTAACCACTTAAGCCCCGAACCATTTGGCTGGCAAAAGAACAGAGCACTTTTTGCGATTCAGCACTGCGTCGCTTTAATTGACAATTGCGCGGTCGTGTGACGTGGTTCCCAAACAAAAATTTTTTCCCCACAAATAGAGCTTTCTTTTGGTGGTATTTGATCACCTCTGCGGTTTTTAGTTTTTGCACTATAAATAAAAAAACGCATTCTTTTTTACTTTTTGCTATAATAAATATCCCCCAAAAATATATTAAAAAACTTTTTTTCCCTCAGTTTAGGCCAAAACTTATTCTTCTACATATTTTTGGTAAAAAAATCGCAATAAGCGTTTATTGATTGGTTTGTAAAAAAGTTATAGCGTCTACAAAATAGGGGATCATTTTATGGCATTTTTATTAGTAATTTTTTTTTTACTAGTAATGGGAGCGATCAGCGATTTTTATCATGACTACGACATTATGGTGGACAGATCGGACACTTTTGCTGCTATTTTGGGACCATTCACATTTATAAAGCGATCAGTGCGATTAAAAATGCATTGATTACTGTGTAAATGTGACTGGCAGTAAAGGGGTTAACCACTAGGGGGCGCTGTAGGGGTTAAGTGTGTCCTAGGGAGTGATTCTAACTGTGGGGGGGGGGCTATGTGTGACACGACACTGATCACCGCTCCGCTCTGTCACAAGACAGAATGGGGAAATGCTTGTTTACTCTTCCTCTCTTACGTTCTTCCTCTCCATGAGACGATCACGGGTATCCCCGTGGACATCGAGTCCGCAGGACCCACAATCACACTCACGGAGCTTGCGGGCCCGCAAACTGCTTCTTAAAGGGCAACGTACAGGTATGTTAATATGCCTGTACGTGCCCTTCTGCCGACATATATCGATCGTGAGTCGGTCGGCAAGCGGTTAACACAATAAGTTTAAGGCTGTAAATGGTGTAAATTAGTGCTTTACTTTGAACCCTCAAAATGATACTATTCCTTTAAATATTCAAAGTCAAATATATACATTTATGAAAATCCTCCTTTCACAAGTGACCCTGGCATTCTAAGGAACTTACTTAGTTTTTTTACTATGTTTTAAACTAACTGAAGCTGTGTTTATGTAAGCGTGTACTTAAGGAGTTCCCTGTGTGTCACCCGGTGTGATGGATTTCTCTGGTCAAAATAGAGCATGTAGGTATTTGTGGCATTTAGTGGCATAGCCCTTTGAAGACTAGGAGGGAGGAAGGTGGTGTTTTTTTCTATTTAGTTGGTGGATGAGAAGGTGCCATGTAGCACCACTGGCTGTACTCCCTTTGTGGGACAGCTGTGCTTCGTCTGTGTAGCTGAGAAGAGGGAGAATCACTAGTATTTTTTACAGAGTAATTGGGCCAAAATACTTGAGCCAAAATAAATCATGCTCGGGTAACTTTAACCATGATGTGAAACTAATATCTAAACTTTGAAATGGGGAGTCACTGCTTCTTTTTGCATTGACTTAAATAACATTTTAGTAAAGAAAAACATTTTAGTAAAGAAAGTTTGAAAATGAACTACAGTTGTGTGGACATTAATCACTACATATATTAGGACCTGTAAAAAATACATAAACTTATACAGTGCCGATCCTGACCTCCCTGGGGCCCTAAGCAAAATTCTGCTGAGGGGCCCTCTACCTGACCCGTGATGCTGTGAGCTATGTAAACCATTTGCCATTGCCACACAGTCACACCTGACACTTCAGCGCTCCAATACAATCCTCCCTCCTTTAAACAAAACAGTCAAAGAATAAGTACAACAATATAGAACAGACATTATATATTTATCTTTACATATCTGAGTGTGGATCCCCCACTTACATCAGGGTCCCCAGAGAGCCACCCCTTACATCAGGGTCCCCAGAGAGCCACCCCCTTACATCAGGATCCCCAGAGAGCCTCCCCTTACACCAGGGTCCCCAGAGAGCCTCCCCTTACACCAGGGTTACCAGAGAGACACCCCTTACATCAGGTTCCCCAGAGAGCCTCCCCTTACACCAGGGTCCCCAGAGAGCCTCCCCTTACACCAGGGTCCCCAGAGAGACACCCCTTACATCAGGATCCCCAGAGAGCACCCCCCTTACATCAGGATCCCCAGAGAGCACCCCCCTTACATCAGGATCCCCAGAGAGCACCCCCTTACATTAGGGTCCCCAGAGAGCACCCTCTTACATTAGGGTCCCCAGAGAGCACCCCCCTTACATTAGGGTTCCCAGAGAGCATCCCTATAAAGCCCCTCCTTACATCGGGGTCCCCAGAGAGCCCCCCATACATCAGTGTCCTCAGAGAGCCTCCCTACTTACATCAGGGTCTGCAGCATTGCCCTTTACATCAGAGTTCCCCCTTGCACTGTAAGGTGGAATCCTGCATACTATGATGTAAAGAGGAACTCTGGGAATGTGGGGAGGACTCGGGTGACCAGAGAAAGAAACCATTAAGATAAGGGGGTTTACTGATATAAGGGGGAAACCTTTATATCAGTGCCCCCTTACAATATTGTATTGACCCCCCCTAGACTGGCCTGGCGGTGCTGTCACTGACTTCCTCTCAGGTGCACGGTGCAGGGCTCAGTCAGTCGGCTCCAGCTTGGTGGCTCTGGTTTTATCCCATAGTTTCCTCTCCACAGTCCACACATGTCTGACTTCTCCCATGACCCCCATCCTGGCAGCGCTCCCTCTCTTGACTCAGGGGAGGTCAGAGGCTGCGGATGGGACAGGGGAGGTCAGAGGCTGTGGGGGAGGGCAACAGGAGAGATCAGAGGCTGTGGGGAAGGGCAACAGGAGAGATCAGAGGCTGTGGGGGAAGGGCAACAGGAGAGGTCAGAGGCTGTGGGGGAGGGCAACAGGAGAGGTCAGAGGCTGCGAAGGGGGGGGACAGGAGGTCAGAGGCTGCGAAGGGGGGGGACAGGAGGTCAGAGGCTGCGAAGGGGGGGCAGGAGGTCAGAGGCTTTGAGGGGGGAGGGGGGACAGGAGGTCAGAGGCTGCGAGGGGGAGGGGGCCCAGGAGGTCAGAGGCTGCGGAGGGGACGTTTTATTTTTTAAAAATGGCGCCACTCGGCGCCATCGTGTCACTGCGCATGGGGCCGCTGCCGCCCCTGTGAGGGCAGCGGCGCCTGAAAAAAAGATGGCCGCGGGGCCGACATGCAACTGCGCATGCGCCAGCGTTGTTGCCGCTGCTCGGCAATTTTCGGAAAGGTGGGCGCATGCGCAGTTGCATGTCGGCCCCGCGGCCATCTTTTTTTCAAGCGCTGCTGCCCTCACAGCGGCGGCAGCGGCCCCAGGGGCCCCCGAGCAGAGCCGATCCGCCGCGGGGCCCTATGCAGCTTGCGTAGTCCGCGTATAGGGCGGATCGGCTCTGAACTTATACGCCATAAAATCCTGGACCACCTGGTCTAAAGGCAATTCACTTGACTTTTCACAGTGGCCATTTTTTTTTTATGCTTGTAAATACCTTTTTTTTTAGTTTGTTCTCCATGACTTCCGCCCCTCCCTGCCTAGGCGATTCACAAGGGTTCCTGGGATAGCAGCGTAATGTATCTCAGGAGTCCTTGCGAATTGCCTATTGCCGAAATCTCACGTTTTTTTGCAGATACGAAATGATGCGAATGGAAGGAGTTACTGCATCAGCCGGGAGGAAGTGTAGTAGAGATCTCCTCCTACCCGTTAGTATGTGGTCTGGCTAGGACTATTCAGGCAGTGCCACGGGGCCCCCATAAGAGGTTTGCGGTAGGACTGGAGCCAGGGGGGCAGCGATGTCGCTAGGGGGTAGCCCCGAGTTTCTGCAGCCAGGCCGCATGACAGAGATTGAATGGACAGCAGCGGAGATGGAGCGGGCAGCATGGTAAAAACTGGAGAGAGAGCTGTGCCATGGAGACGTCTCACTGCTTTTCCGCCCTCACTATGCAGAGCTGTGGGCAGCAGAGAGATTACATCATCTCTTTGCTGCCCACCCTCTCTCTGGGGACCCTGATGTGAGGAGGGGGTGCTCTCTGGGGACCCTGATATGAGGAGGGGGGTACTATCTGGGGACCCTGATGTGAGGAGGGGGGTCTCTCTGGGGACCCTGATGTGAGGAGGGGGGTCTCTCTGGGGACATTGATGTGAGGGGGGTGCTCTCTGGGGACCCTGATCTGAGGAGGGGGTGTATCTCTGGGGACCCTGATGTAAGAAGGGGGGTCTCTCTGGGGACCCTGATGTGAGGAGGGGGGTCTCTCTGGGGACCTTGATGTGAGGGGGTGCTCTCTGGGGACCCTGATATGAGGAGGGGGGTCTCTCTGGGGACCCTGATATGAGGAGGATGTGTCTCTCTGGGGACCCTGATGTGAGGAGGGGGTGTCTCTCTGGGGACACTGATGTGAGGAGGGGGGTCTCTCTGGGGACCTTGTGAGGAGGGGGGTGTTTCTAGGGGACCGTGATGTGAGGAGGGGGGTCTCTATGCTCGATGATCGGAACTGGGCTCCCCCATTTGTGAGATCACTGCTGGAGCAAGCCACCGGCGGTGTGCATGGGCATCCACTACCCGGAAGAGCCGGATCACGGATATATACGATGCAAGGAGGGGCTCTCTTTTTCATGCATTCTCTTTCTTTTTCACTCGCTTTTTCTCTCACACTCTCTTTCTTTTGCTCTCTCGCGCTATTTTTCTCTTGCGTGGTCTTTCGTTCGCTCTTTCTTTCTCACACTCTATTTTCTTTCTCTTGTTTGGTATCTATCGCTGTCTTCTTTCTTTTTGTCTTTCTTCCTTTTTTTTTTTTTTACTTTCTACTCAATCTCTGTATTGCTTTAGATTTTTCTATGTACACCCTGTTCATTTTATTATTTTTTGTTTTCTTTTAGGTATAATTGTACAACTAGGATTTAACCTAAGAAAAACGTAAAAATAATGTATATTTCCATGTGCCAATAAAAATGAATGTCATTAAAAAGTGTATTTTACAACATTTATTTAGCATTTGCTTTTTTAATAAATATTTCATTTATTTAAATATGATTTATTTTAAAGGGAAGTGAATTTTTTTTCCAATACCCACTGTATATATTGTGACGATCCGGAGTGATTAAGCTCTAGTGGTGCATGCGAATTGAAGAAATCGTGTCAGTCCCGACTGCATTTTCAAGGGCATGGTAGCCCATTTTTATTCAAAAGAAACAGAAAGTTCAAAAATAAACAGCAGATTCCCTTGCAGGGGTATTCAGCATTACAGTCCTGCTTCAGAACAAACAGCATTCAGTCTTCCTGGCTAAACACGCAGCACTCCTGCTCAGGTCTTACACCTTGAACTGTCTTCCCCAGACCTGATGTTCAGCACCTCTGTGCTTGCATCTTTGTGCTGCACTGGCTCCCTCCTGACTCCTAGGCCAGAACTCTTGTCTGCCGGGCGGAGCTGTCTCTAAGGATGAGCACTGAAGTCTATTCCTGGGATTATTATGAAGCCAGCGCACAGGTGTGCAATTAGCAAGCCTACCAAAATCAGGCATACACTGCTCATGTGCACCTGTGACATGGGGTCGCATCTCCACTATATGCTTTGGCGTTTCAGCTTTGGGTGAGCACCATTGCATCTTTGATTTGGTTAAACAGAATTGGAGAATCCGATATGTGGGTGCCAGGCTCTGGATGTGCTACTGTTACTGCCTATCCTCTGTAAACCACAGCAAACAGGGATCTGCCTATGTAAACTAGGTAGATCACCATTCAGACAGGGGGGAAGCAAAGCAAGGGACTACAATCCACCTATTTAGGCTTGGTTCACATTGGTGCACTGTGCGTCACTTGTGCTTTGATCAGACATTGCATGTGATTGGCACTCACACTGCAGTGCTAATCACATGCGATGTCTGAGCAATGCCAGTTCATCTATACAGTTGTACGGCTGAATCCACATTGGATTCACACAGAAAAAGGTGCAGGGACTTGTTTTTCTCCGCACTGGAATCGGATCGCATGGGTGTTCTCACCCATGCGATCCGATTTTCCGTCCAAATCCAGAGTTCGCACTGCAATCTGTGAATCGATTTGGGGGTGTCATTAACATTGTATTGACAACCACAGCGGTTCACAGAGGGCAGTGTGAACTGCCTGCAGGAGAGATGCAATGCAGGAACCGGCACTGGAATTGCGCTGGTTTCTTGCATTGCACCAATGTGAACCTGGGTTCAGCCATACAGATTGCATAGCTGAAATCACATCACATTTGGACCAAAGTCGTGCAGGACCCTTTTTTTGGTCCGCACAAGATTTATTGACACCCATGCCATCTGATTCCTGTCCGAATTGACAGTTGGCACTGAGATATGCGAACCGACAACATGTGATGACATTGTACGGCATGCAATGGCATTGTACAACATGTGGTGGCTCTGTACGGCATGTCATGGCATTGTACAACATGTGGTGGCTCTGTACGGCATGCCATGGCATTGTACAACATGTGATTGCACTGTACGGCATGTCATGGCACTGGCAAGGAGTATGTCGCTCACAGTGTGCACATTGTATATTCTGCCTTCTCCCTACAAAACTCCTTTATGTGTGTGAGGTGAATTGTTGCTGCAGTTTATTGCAGATTTTACTTCTGATCAAAGTGGAATATTAGGCTATAATGTGACCCCCAAGACTTCCCCCTCCCCTTTAGGGCTTCCTTACACAGGCGTGGAGAGAGCGAGGCACAATATTACTGTCAGATTTTGCCTCCACGTTGTGCAGATAGTCAAATAATGCCTTCCATCAGATAATGCATCCAACGATCCGCGCATCAGCTGTAGTTACGTCATCACTGTGCATGCGCAGTGCATCAGTGGCATTTTTCGATATTTAACAGAACATCAGCCCTAAATACTTATCCCCTTCACAGCCAGTGAAAGTAGTACAGTAATCACTGTGCTAGTGTTACTGCTCCCCACAAAGTGTCAGTCTGATTGTCCGCCTGCAATATTGCAGACGGACAATAAGTCACTGATCACTGCCATTACTAGTTTAAATAATAAAGAAAAATAAATAAATGGATGTATACAGCATTGTTTGTAGACGGTAATAATATTACAAAATACAATCAATGTATGCTTATTTTTTTGGATGTGAGTAAAAAGCATTACAAGATATGTCCCTTATTCTTGTCTTTAATATATATTTTTTTATTGTCTTAGTTTTATATGTGAAAGGAAAAAAAAAAAAAAAAAAATATATATATATATATATAATTTTCAGGATATAAAAAAAAAAAAAGGAAGGTAATAAAATGACACAGAAAGAGTAGAGGTCCAAGGACAGAACCTTAGGAGACCCCAATGGTAAGAGGTGTTGGAGAGGAGGAAGTAGAGTTGAAAGTGACACTGAAGGTGCGGTGAGATAGGTAATATTCAAACCAATGAAGTGCACAGCCATGGATACCAAGCAAATTGTGTTTTTTGAGGAGGAGGAAGTGATCAACTGTATCAAAAGCAGTGGAGAGGTCCAAGTGTAAGAGTACGGAATAATGACCGTTGGTTTTAGCTGTTAGTAAGACGTTTTGTGAGTTTTAGGAGAGCAGTTTCTGTGGAGTGCTGTGGACGAAATCCAGACTGAAGGGGACCAAGAAGGTTATTCTCAATGAGATGGTCGCTCAGTCGATTGTAGACCAAATGTTCAAGGAGTTTGGAGGCAAAAGGGAGTATTGAGATGGGTCTTAGGTTGTTAAGATTGGTGTGGTCCAGTGAGGCCTTTTTGGGTATGGGAGTGACTAGTGCATGTTTCAGAGGGTTGGGTAAGATGCCAGTCATAGGCCGTGGGCACACCCTAATCACCCCATGTAGTGCCAATTCCCCCTGCTTCCTGTCTCCCCCTGCAGTGCTACCACTTCCGTCCTCTCCCCTCAGGAGTGGGAAAGGAGCTGGTAAATATTTCATTAACCGGCCCTTCCTTTTCTGAATGAACACAATAAGTGATCTGTACTGATCACTTCTGCCTTCATTCTTAACTGAATCATAGTAAATTATGTTCACTGCAGGCTGCAGAGAAAGGGACTGGGGGATCTCTGTCCGCAGTTTCTTTCTCTGGCCCAAAAGTGACACATCAAGGGTCTGTTTAGACCTTTGATATTTTGCCAAAGCTCCATAGAGGGGCTCCTAAAAAAATTGTTCAAAAATAATAATAAAAAAAAATACTGATATACATGTATACTGATATACATGTATGTGTGTTTGTGCTCTGGGGTGCACACCCTAATGCAATAGGCTGGTCACACCAATGATGCCAGTAGAGAGGGAGAGGTTGAAGATATGAGTTAAAGTGTGTAGGATAGAGTCAGAAGGTGACCGTATATATAACTGTATATATATACAAAGTTAATGATGTTAATAGTACATTTGCCTGTCAATAAAATTTCTTGGGGGTACATTCGGGGCTATTCCATGCCTGATCCAACTTCTATTACTTTCCTCTCCTGTCCTCTGACTGACAGGTTGCTATAGCAATGGGGGCGGGAACTTCTGCCGACGCCTACATTGCTATGGAAACCTGTCAGGAAGAAGGATGGCCTCGCTGAGGCATTGCTGAGCATGTGCGAGATCTGGAGGTGCATGTTGGGTAGTCAGCTGCACAGAAATCCAGGAAATGAACACAGGAGGGCTTCATATGCCCACAACTAAAATGGAACCGGCCTGCTTCTGAGATCTGTAAGTAACAAACAATTTTTAAACAAAGTAAAAGCATAAAAAATATGACATGTTAGAAATGTGCGTGCACAAGTTTGGACAATTACAGAGCAGTTTTATAAAAAAAAAAAATGTTTGGGGAACTGGAACTCCGCTTTAAAGTAATGATTGCTATTTCTTTAATATAATGAGAGAGGACAATGTTTCCTGGTATGTTCTGTGCATTCCTCTCCATTTTAAGCAAAATTATTATCAGCATTTACCTGCTTGAAATATTTCTAAGTGATTTATGCATGTAATGAATATATGCACACAAACAATGATGAAATACATACCGTAATTTACTCTATTTTAACATGGATACTTCTCATTTCACAGCTTCTAATGAGCATAAATAATCTGCTTTGTTAGAAAGATGGAATAATTCACTTTTTCTTAACAGCACAGTTGTTTTAATAATATCATGAATTAAAGTATTATGGAAAGCTAGGATTACTGAGATGCTTTTGTAATACACATTTTTATAGAAACTGATATATTAATCTATCTTTAGTTTGTATACTATATCAAATTAGATGATTGCAGGTAAATGACATCATTGAGGTGAAGAAGTATGTATGGCAAGTAGGGATGAGCCGAACACCCCCCCGTTCAGCTCGCACCAGAACCCGCGAACGGACCTAAAGTTTGTTCAAGCTTTAGAACCCTATTAGTTACAATGGATGCGAACATTTAAAATAAAAAGTGCTAATTTTAAAGGCTAATATGCATGTTATTGTCATAAAAAGTGTTTGGGGACCTGGGTCCTGCCCCAGGGGACATGTATCAATGCAAATTTTTTTTTAAAAACGGCTGTTTTTTCAGGAGCAGTGATTTTAATAATGCTTAAATTGAAACAATAAAAGTGTAATATTCCTTTAAATTTCGTACCTGGGGGGTGTCTATAGTATGCCTGTGAATGGGCGCATGTTTCCTGTGCTTAGAGCTGTCCCTGCAAAAAGTGTAATTTTTGCAGGAAAAAAAGCTATTTAAAATGACTTGCGGCTATTGTATTGACAGCTCCCGTAACACAGAGAACAGTCATTCATTGAAAGTCATTCATAAAAAAAAAAGTCATTGATAAAAAAATAAAAGTGTGGGGGTCCCCCCAAATTCAATAACCAGGCCCTTCAGGTCTGCTATGGATATTAAGGGGGACCCCAGACAAAAAAAATGGAGTGGGGTCCCCCTCAAAATCCATACCAGACCCTTGAGGTCTGGGATGGATTTTAAGGGGAACCCCAGCCAAAAAAAATGGCGTGGGGTCCCCCTTAAAATCCACACCAGACCCTTATCCGAGCACGCAACCTGGCAGGCCGAAGGAAAAGAGGGGGGGACGAGAGCAGTACCAGGCCACATGCCCTCAACATTGGGAGGATGCTTTGGGGGTCTGAGACCCCCAAAACACCTTGTCCCCATGTTGATGAGGACAAGGGCCTCGTCCCCACAACCCTGGCCGGTGGTTGGGGGGGTCTGCGGGCGGGGGGCTTATCGGAATCTGGAAGCCCCCTTTAACAAGGGGACCCCCAGATCCCGGCTACCCCTACCATTTCACAAAAAAAGTGTCAAAAATGGTAAAAATGACAGGAGACGGTCTTTGACAATTCCTTTATTAAAATCTTCTTTCTTCTTTCTTCTGGTCTTCCTTTCTTCATCCTTCGGTTTCTTCATCTTCTCCTTCTGGCATCTTCTTCCATCTTCCTCTTCCATCTTCTTCTTCCTCCGATCCGCTTCTTCTCGCGCTGGTCTTCTCGTCCTGCATCTTCTTCCATGGCGTCGGCCTCTGTTCTTCTGTCGAGCCGCTCCTCGCATTGGGAGGCTCCCGCTGTGTGAGGCTTCGCTCCGTCAGAGAGGCCTTTTATAATGGAGGGCACCTGGTGACCCCGCCCCCTCTGACGTCATGGGGAAAGCCATAGGGAATTCCCCATGACGTCCCCGTGCATCAGAGGGGGCGGGGTCACC
Source organism: Lithobates sylvaticus (assembly GCA_028564925.1). NCBI lineage: Eukaryota > Metazoa > Chordata > Amphibia > Anura > Ranidae > Lithobates > Lithobates sylvaticus. The sequence continues at coordinate 195,026,845 of CM053030.1, read as the reverse complement.
AGGTGCCCTCCGTTATAAAAGACCTGTCAGACAGAGCGAAGCCTCACACAGCGGGAGCCTCCCATTGCGCAGAGCGGCCCAGCAGTGACGCCAACGCCATGGAAGAAGACGCCGGACGAGAAGGACGAGAAGACCAGCGCAAGAAGAAGCGGATCGGAGGAAGAAGATGATGGAAGAAGAAGATGGAAGAAGATGCCGGAAGGAGAAGATGAAGAAACCGAAGGATGAAGAAAGGAAGACCAGAAGAAAGAAGATTTTAATAAAGGAATTGTCAAAGACCGTCTCCTGTCATTTTTACAATTTTTGACACTTTTTTGGTGAAATGGTAGGTACCCCCCTTACCATTTCACACGGGGGGGGGGATCTGGGGGTCCCCTTGTTAAAGGGGGCTCCAGATTCCGATAAGCCCCCTGCCCGCAGACCCCCACAACCACCGGCCAGGGTTGTGGGGACGAGGCCCTTGTCCTCATCAACATGGGGACAAGGTGCTTTGGGGGTCTCAGACCCCCAAAGCATCCTCCCAATGTTGAGGGCATGTGGCCTGGTAAGGTTCAGGAGGGAGGGGGGCGCTCTCGTCCCCCCCTCTTTTCCTGCGGCCTGCCAGGTTGCGCGCTCGTTTAAGGGTCTGGTATGGATTTTGAGGGGGACCCCACGCCATTTTTTTTTTTTTTGGCTAGGGTCCCCCTTAATATCCATAGCAGACCTGAAGGGCCCGGTTATTGAATTTGGGGGGACCCCCACGCTTTTTTTTTTTTATCAATGACTTTTTTTTCATGAATGGCTTTCAATGAATGACTGTTCTCTGTGTTACAGGAGCCGTCAATACATTAGCCGCGAGTCATTTTAAATAGCTTTTTTTTCCTGCAAAAATGACACTTTTTGCAGGGACAGTTTAAGCACAGGAAACATGCCCCCCTTCACAGGCATACTATAGACAGCCCCCAGATGTGATACTGCAATGCTGTACTAACAGCACGCACACACAAATCCCCAGAATCATAGAACATAATGTCAGCAGTCAGCAGCACATAACACTGACGCTGACAACAACACAACACAATATGCGAGGACGCCGGCGCGGCAGCCTTTTATACTGTGGGGCGTGTACTAAACCCCCTGAGCTATAATTGGCCACAGGCATCCTGCCTGTGGCCAATTATTGCTCTCCTCGCCGCTGGCTCTTTGATTGGCCAAGCATGCGGGTCACAGTGCATGCTTGGCCAATCATCAGCCAGCGATGCACTGCAACTGGCGCAGTGCATTGCGGGCCGCTCGCATCACATGAATTTGATGCGAGCGGCCCAAATAGTTCTGGGCTCGCTGAGCGGGCGAACGCCCAATGTTCGATTCGAACATGGGTTCGAATCGAACACCGGGCCCATCCCTAATGGCAAGTAAACATGATGTTAAATTGTTTTGTAGTCAGGCTGAATTAAAGTGGAAGTAAACCCTCCTATCGTTTTCAGCCAAGGAAGCTGCCATCTTGGCCTCTGTTCAATCTTCAACTGCCATGATGCTGCACATGTGATCAGTTATGACACCAGCCATTGGATGGTTTGACAGTTTGGTTGAAAGCATAGTCAATGTGACAGGTAGCATTTCCGGCATGCCATTTTTTTTTAACTATTTAAATCAAAGGGCTTACTTCCGCTTTAACTAGCATGACTTTAGGTAGGTAGGTGTCTCTATCAATATAATTAGCTGAGCCTGAATAGGTTAACATGAGATGGGGTCAGTGCCAGATTCAACTCTGTGGAGGCCTCTAGGCATCCCCCCCAGGTTTCTGGAGGTTTCTTGTGGATGTGCTCTAGTAGGATAACATTGAACTAAGTAGTGTGCATGGCAGCTGTTAGATGGAGATGACCATTAATATTATTATTATTTCAGGTACTTATATAGCACCTTCAATTTTACACAGTGCTTTACATATATATATATATTATACATTCACATCAGTCCCTACCCTCAAGGAGCTTACAATCTAAGGTCCCTAAGGCCTCTTTCACACTGGGGCGGGAGCCGCGGTGACGGTAAAGCAGCGCTATATTTAGCGCTGCTTTACCGTCGTTTTGCCCGCGGGTTTCGGCTGCTCGCGGTGCGGTTTTACCCCCCACGAGCGGCCGAAAAAGGGTTAATATCCCCCGCAGTGCACCGCCGTATTTGCGCTTTGCGGCTGTATTGCCGCGGTGTCCCATTCAAATCAATGGGAAGGAGCGGTATAGGAGCGGTGAACACACCGCTCCTATACCGCTCCAAAGATGCTGCTAGCAGGACTTTTTTTTTTTGCCGTCCTGCTAGCGCACCGCTCCAGTGTGAAAGCCCGCCGGCTTTCACACTGGAGTGAATGGGGCCGTTTTTTTCAGGCGGTAGACAGGCGTTATTTTTAGCGCTGTACCGCCTGAAAACCGCCCCAGTGTGAAAGGGGCCTTACTCACATTCATACATATAGATACTAGGGCCAATTTTAGACAGGATCCAATTAACCTACCAACATGTCTTTGGAGTGTGGGAGGAAACCAGAGTACCCAGAGGAAACCCACACAGGCACAGGGAGAACATGCAAACTCCAGGCAGATGGTGCCATAGTTGGGATTCAAACCAGTGAACCTTTTTACTGCTAGGTGAAAGTGCTAACCACTACACCATTGTGCCGCCCTGAACATCACTACTATTACACGTATGTAGGTTTTACAAACTGACAGCTGAAAGAAGATGAGTTTTTAAGAGACAAACTGTAATGTGAACCTGATGTCTATGGATTATGTACTTAGGTTGTTTTTGGGTACCTCACAATAATACAGTATTTTCTCTGAAGAAACTTCAGTATAAAGTTTTAATTTCCTTCAGCTGATTATTTTTTTCCATCTTTTGTAAACAATTTAAGAAAGCTTCATTGTATTTTTCTTTCATTCAAATCAATATTATTTTGATCTGTTATCGCATGGCACCTTAACGACGTGGGGCCCATAATCCGGTGTCTACTCTGCCTATTTGGTAAACTGACACTGAATGAAGTAGGTTTACATTAGATTGTGTAACAAGACGGGCCATGTCACAATATAAAAGACATTGGTGGCACCTAGGGTATTCATCCACACAGGCTGAGGGTTCAGAATGCATGTCTCATTAAATGGATTTTCAGTTTAGGATAAGTAAATCCTGCTTTGGGTCCTGGAGCCTGGACGCTTTGTAGAGTCCAATGTGAGATGAAACCTCCAACCATGAGTCCACGTTTTGCTGGCAACCAGCACAACATATGTGCAAGTATGCACAGAGTTTTCGTATGGGAACTGACTGGAGTTTAGGATTCCACACGGTAAGCAGGGGGTCTCTGCCCAGAAGTAAAGGTTTGGGCTAGTGCAACAGGGAGCACTGAGGTTTACAAATTGTGCATATGTGCATGCTGTTTTTGTGAGACAGTCTGAGGGAATGAATAAGGGTCTTTAGAGGGTGGCCAGAGCAGTGGGTGCTACAAAGCAAAAGCCAGAGACTGAAGGTTTATATATATATATATATATATATATATTATACACTATATTACCAAAAATATTGGGACACCTGCCTTTAAGCTCACAAGAACTTTAATGGTATCCCAGTCTTAGTCTGTAGGGTTCAATATTGATTTGGCCCACCCTTTGCAGCTATAACGGCTTCAACTCTTCTGGGAAGGCTATCCACAAGGTTTAGGAGCGTGTCTTTGACCATTCTTCCAGAAACGCATTTGTGAGGTCAGGCGCTGATATTGGACGAGAAGACCTGTCTCGCAGTCTCCGCTCTAATTCATCCCAAAGGTGTTCTATCAGGTTGAGGTCAGGACTCTGTGCAGTAGAGTCAAGTTTCTCCACCCCAAACTCGCTCATCCATGTCTTTATGGACCTTGTTTGTGCACTGGTGCGCAGTCATTTTGGAACAGGAAGGGGCCATCCCCAAGCTGTTCCCACAAAGTTGGGAGCATGAAATCGTCCAAAATGTCTTGGTATGATTATGCCTTAAGAGTTCCCTTCACTAATACTAAGGGGCCAAGCCCAACCACTGAAAAACAGCCCCACACCACAATCCACCCACCCATCAAATGATTTGGACCAGTGCACAAAGCAAGGTCCATAAAGACATGGATGAGCGAGTTTGGGGTGGAGGAACTTGACAGGTCTGCACAGAGTCCTGACCTCAACCCGATAGAACACCTTTGGGAAGAATTAGAGCAGAGACTGCGAGCCAGGCCTTCTCTCCAACATCAGAGCCTGACCTCCCCTTCCCAGAATAGAGTAAGCTGTCATAGCTGCAAAGGGTGGGCCAACTCAATATTGAACCCTACAGAATAAGACTGGAATGCCAATACCTTTGCTAATATAGTGTGTGTGTGTGTGTGTATATATATATATATATATATATATATATATATAATGCAAATAAAACAATCCCCATGTTACAAATAAAATCTTGTTGTGATATCTTAATGCCACATACACACCTATCCTCCTAATAAGTGTTCAAAGAAGTATTTTGTTTACCACACTACAAAAAATGTGTCCCTCCACCCACAATTGAAACCACACTCACCTACTCCTTTGCCTCCACAATCATTGTAAGGCAATAGCACTATATATACATGTAAATCCTCTCATTTGTGTACCCTCTCCATCTCACTGTTTCAAATGCCACAGTACAGTGCCCTCCTTTAACCGCATATTTAGCCATTACATAATAAGAAGTAGAGGAATCACATATAGTGTAAAATCACAATAAATTTAATAAACATATAGATCACTATCACAATGATTTTTTTGCATATCAACTCCCTGTGATTTTCTCGTACAGCGACCCCCTCTGTACACTGAAGTTGTGATGCCACTCGGGACTAATAGAGGCTCCATCTGCTATTTGGGTTACAAAACTTGAATACAGTCACTGGTTGGCTTATACATTTTCACATCAGCTCCTTTAAAGCAGAGTTCCACCCACTTTTACAAGGTGGTCTTAAACTAAAGAGTACCCCTCCACCCCTCGTTTTTGTATATCTATATATTTTTTTTCTTTCATACCTTTTTAGAAGTACTAAGTGTACTTCTGTCCTAGCTCGGTCACTGCGCAGGACATCATGTCCTCTTCTCCTCGCCACCTTCTGGGACCTGTGTGTGTCCCAGAAAACGAGCTGGCCATTCACAAAGCGCAGCGCGAATCGCACATGCGCAGTAGGAAACCGGCTGTGAAGCCTTAAGGCTCCACTGCTGGTTTCCCTTAGTTGGAATGGCGGCACCTGCACCCGAGCCTCGGGGGGCTGACATTGCAGGCTCCCTGGGCAGGTAAGTGTCCTTATTAAAAGACAGCAGATACAGTACTTGTAGCTGCTGACTTAACAAAAGTTAATTAGAAAATTGTCTTTTTTTTGAGCCGGATGGTGCCAACAGGGCCACCCAGTTTGACTAAAATTGATTTCTTTTTTAATCAGGCATAAGTATAAAAAAATAGATTGAGTAAAACTCTGTGGAGAAGGGGGTGAACACAGGCATTGGTTCACCAGACACGGGCACCATAAATGCTTGCATTAAAGGATCACATTTGCTACCCGCATCTGCAACTACATTTCAGAGGGTCTTCTTTTGGAGCACATTGCAATGCCTGTAATGACTACTGTATCTCTGTGTACAATCAATATGGCTGAGTTCACACTAATGCCCTGCTGTAATGTGTGTGTTATAGTAAAATGCTTGTTTTGTATGTTATTCGACTGCAATTCCATTCACCAACACACCTTGCCAACAGATATGTGCTGCAGTGCATCGTTCACAACAAACAGTAATGCACAACCATGTTTTATGGTAGCACAGCATGTGTCAAAAAATAGTATACACACCTTGTCTGGTGTGTTTTGGTGCATTAGGGAGCCAATTCAAATTAATTGCTGCTTTAATGGAACACAAGTATTCCACGCGTGTTACTGCGTTGGAGATGTACTAAATGAACCCAGCCTAATGCCCTGTACACACGATCGGACAGTCCAACAACAAAATCCCATGTTTTTTTTCTGACGGATGTTGGCTCAAACTTGTCTTGCATACACACGCTCACACAAAGTTGGTCGGAAATTCTGAATGTCAAGAACACAGTGACGTACAACACGTACGAAGAGCCGAGAAAAATTAAGTTCAATAGCCAGTGCTGCTCTTCTGCTTGATTCCGAGCATGCGTGGAACTTTGTGCGTTGGAATTGTGTACCCACGATCGGAATTTGCATGAACGGATTTTGTTGTCGGAAAATTTGAGAACCAGATCTCAAATTTTGTGCGACGGAAATTCCGATGGAAACTGTCCGATGGAGCCTACGCACAGACAGAATTTACGACAACAAGCTCCGATCACACATTTTCCGTCAGAAAGTCTGACCGTGTGTACGGGGCATTAGAACCCATTCCCACATATGCATTTACGTCACTCATTTTAATGCACATGTACACAGGTTAGCGATTGTTTTAAATGTTGCTCGTTCACATCTTTCAATACATTAACATACATTATCTCTTTTTGATGCATTTCCATGCATTATTGGGCTTATTAAAGGCGATAGCAGAGAATAAAATTGCACATTTGCTTATAACGCATGTAAAAATACTTGAAACTATCTAAGAAATATTTGAATCCAGCATAAAAGTATTTAGAGGTCAGAAGTAGAATAACAGTTTGTCTAAAACAAAAAAGGATGTACCTAATAACAGAGTGCAGGAACCTGTGAATAGCTATTTGCATAATATGAAAAGTGGTGTGTTTGTGTAATCGCTATATATGTAAATATAAGCACTTAACTAACATTCCCACAATGCAGAGCCTTCTATTTTGTGTAATTTGACAGAAGCATAGTAAAACTGTGAAAAAACTAACAGCATCACAGCAGGTAAACTCAACGCATTTGTTAAATAATGTTCTATTCTGCGCTAGCTGAACTGACTTGACCAATCGCATTTTTTGTAATAGCAGTAGTTATGAAAGGTTCACTACACTTCATTTCCTTGTGTCACATATATTGATAAAACTGAAGTGAAAAGCATGTGGGAGATTAATTTTTCCCAGGCCAAAGGATGTATTTCTGATTGTTATGAAGACTCCTCCTTTAACAGGAATTCCCACAAGCTGCACAAACAGAGGCACTCTCTGCCTTGACTATTTGATAATGCGTACACAGTGTGTGTTTGTATATAGAGCATATCAGAGAACCGATGCCAAAGTATCTAGATAAAGAAAATACGATGGGTTATGAACTATTGTGATAATGTAAAAGTAAAAATATTTTTACAAACAGTTAAATTATTTAAATATCAGAAAATGATATGGAACAAAAATGTCTACTTGTGTTTATAACTCACAAGCAATGTTTGCCTTTAAAATCCAAATTGTTTTTAGATCTTGAAAAGGAATAGAAAAAAACATATATGCAAATGCAAATATATATATGCAAATAACTGTTTTTTATAGACTATTACAGAAATGTTTTCCGAGATGAAGCACAAATGTTAGATGAAACACAAATGCATATTATTTTTGATTAAAACATTTATTAAACCCTAACAATGAAAGTCTCTTATTTGCTTCCTTTTGGTATGCTAAATATACAGTTGAAAACATTGTGTTATCTGTTTCATAAGTGCAAAATATCAGCCCTGCTTAGTTATATTCTGCGGACTACAGAACCTCTTTTCCACATATTATTGAGACAAGAAAAAGAGGATGTCCAAATCAGGAGCATGCAAATTAATGTTTCTGAATAGATCCACTGGGTTTGCATTCCCTTTGCACTCTCCCCAACAAGAGTCCATGCTTTACTCACAGAAGGTTGTTTCCCAGTCTTCTTCCTCCTCTTAGTTCCTACATCCTCCTCCCGCGCAGTCCGGTCCATCCCCACATGGGACGTCCAGTGTTCCTCCAGCGCTACATAGTGACTGTTGATCCAGGGGCCTGACTTCGGTTCCGGGATCTCTGAACTCCCGGGCCTTAGCCTGAACCTGCACCAGCCCGTGGCTGGAACCTCCTTCTCCTCTCCTATTTCCTCTTTTCTCTACCTCCCGAGAGCATGTTACCCCCCTTTTTATGAGGGACCTCCTCTTGTGACCACTCAAATTAACGATTGGTCAGCCCTCTCACATGGGGTTTCCTGCCACTCAGGTCTCAGTCCATCCTTTCTGTCCAGCACACACACCGTCCAGCAGAGGAGGGATCCCTGAGTCCAAGTGTAGGTGGCCACACCCCCCATTTTTATCCTGACACTCCCAACACCGAATTCACAACCAGGCCCAGTAAAATATATGGCCCCAGCTAAATTTACCGGCCTCTACTCTATTATATAAAAAAACATCACTAAGCACCTACCCAAAGGTAGAGGGTGCTACAGTTATATTTGTTGTTCGTCTTAAATTTAGTAATTTAGTAGTAACGTGCCTACTAAATTTAGTTAATTTAGTAGGCATGTGATTTTTTGTACCTAGAAGAGGTTCTTTTAGAATTTCACCTTGCCTTGCAGTATCTCTTTACAGTAATCAGGTATCCTTATTTTATAGCCTCGACATTCTCACTCTATCTAAAAGAGAAAATAACCCTAATTTTGGATGATTTGTTAGAACTTGCATACTAGACTACCACTTTTTCTGGGAAAAATACCAGCCCTATCTTTTCTTTTGGGTCCACAACTTTGGGTCCACATCCCATTTTACCTGTAAGACAAGAAAAATAACAGATAAGTGGTAGTCTTGAAACAATTTATAAGAATGTTAGAACAGTTATATATCATACAAAGAGGCAGGAGTATGAAAGGTGCAGAGCTCTATGATGGCATATTTTTAAATGTTATAGCATCAGGACTAGCTTCATAAACAGGTTTGTGAAGATTAAATAAATCATATTGATCATTTACATAAGACATTTTATTTGCCTTTAAAGTAAATCTAGAGTGTTTTATTTACCCAGGCCAGTGCTTTCACCATGTAGCAGGTACCTCTGACTGTTTGTACATTGGGCCATTTCATAGTGTTAGCACCTTGGGTAATGGGAATGTCTGAGCACTTTGATATGTACTTACTGTACATCCTGGGTGTAGCATTTTCCAGTCTTTTGCCACTTTTCTTGGTGAAAGTTATACACTCAGCGGGAGCAGGAGACAAATGAGGATTTTAAGATGACACATTTTCCATGTAGTACAGTATGCCTGAAGTCATATGAGGAGATTATGGTATGTCAGCTTAGGATTATAGTTAATATATGAACTACCTCCATATTTTAGCCATTCCCATCATTTCTCATAGTGTGCGTTATGCACTTCAGTGCTTACTGGCACTAAAGGTTCTTAATGTCACTGACACCCAGTAGACAATTGTGTCCCCAAGTTATTGTTTTTAGGACTATAACTTTATAAGAGAGTCCGTAGTCTAATTTTTAAACCACAGAATATGAACATTATTAATCAAAATCCTTTAAAGTGTTTCATCCAGCAAAAAATTTTTATTTTTTGAATAGTTTCATATAATATAAATACACTGTCAGTATGCTCAGTTTCTTAGCTATATCAAATATAGCTGATCTTGCAATTTCCTTGTTTACTATTTGATTTCCAGTAATGGGCCAATAATTATTTGCCACCACCATTAATGTGGTTGTAAAGGCAGATGGTTTTGTATCTTAATACATTCTATGCATTAAGATAAAAAAACCTTCTGTGTGCATCAGCCCCCCCCCCCCCAATACTTACCTGAGCCCCATCTTGATCCAGCGATCTAAAAAGGTATTTCTGACATATGATTTACCCAAACCTTTCAGCCAAATGTTGGCGCTACCCAGAAGAACCAGCAACATTTAGAGATGTTTTCTGGCTGTGTCCAATAGTTCGAACCTTTTGGAAGGATGTTACTGATTGTATTAAAGATTGTACTTTGATCTCTATTCCATTGACAGTGGATGTCTGTATACTTGGTTTGGTCCACTTGCTGGCCATGTCCTGAGCAATGAGAATGCTGATTGGGTTATTGTTATTTTACGCCCACAAAGCCATCCTGCTCGAATGGAAGTCCCCAACCGCACCTACATTTGAGTTTTGGAATACCGCTGTAAAACTTAACCTATGCGTCTAGGGGTTGCACTGGTAAATTTGAATTTGGGAAACCAGGGTGGACTCCTTGGCAACAAACCCTTCTGGGGATGTCTCCACATGATTCATTCCCCTTCCCTGACTCTACTCTATTGACCCATCTACAGAGTAAAGACAGATTGAGTGATGTCATTTATGGCTATGCCTGTGCCAATAAGCTTTATTCAAATCAGTCACCTTGGTTGCCAAGCAAACAGTTAAGCCAACATTGTTTTTTAATTCTGTTTTTTTTTTTTTTTTCTCTTTTTCTTTTTCTTTTTACTGTGTTATCTTGAAGCCTGGGTATGCCCATAGGCTTTGTTTTGTATCTCAACCTCAAAATACTTTAACAAATGTATTTCTGGAACAATATTTCGTATTTTTCAAACTTGTATAAAGCCAGTTCTTGAGGTTGCGTGGGGACTTTTGGTGTACATTGTCTTTCCATCTACTTTTCTCTTTATAAATGGACTTTAAATGATATTGTGTATATTTAATATATAAATATGCACTAAATTATTATTATTAATAATAAGTTGGTCATCTAATTTAATTACTGTTCCCAAAAAACAAACTGAATTAAGAAATATTATATTAATCATCCGATAAAAGCAACTGCAGCGAGCTGGTATTGTTACTGATACAGTATGCAATCAGGCTTTATTTCCAGAGAGTGTATTCCATTCACAGATGTACCTTGCATTATGCAGTAGCAGGGTGTCTCTTTTTTCACTTTAAATTGCCCACAAATGCAGGCTAGCTTTACAATCAAAACAATCAATTCTAAACTGCCTAAACGAATCAGTCCACGTTGAATGTGACCCTTTAAATTGAGTGTGAAATTGAGAGATGGAACTCCCTTTTCTCTCTCAAGTACAGTGCACTGTACTCAGAAAAGCCATCGCTTAATTTTGTAAGTAGGTATGTTAATAATAGTGCTGCTCCTGCAGGTATTATGTGCTAACAAAACCATGTGTGCCTAGTTCTTTAGAGGGTTACTGGAAGGCAAAGCAAACCTTGGCCATCTGGCATCACCACATTGCATATATATTATCCAGATACTGATGCTTAACATACTTGTAAAGCTAACTTGTCTCTCTCAGGGTTTGATTTTAATTTGACTAATATTCCTGTTAATAATAACATCTAATTAGAAGATCCATTAAAAGTTAGTAACATTAATTTAACAGGGAAACATCTAATGGAGTTCTTGGAACAGCTTTGGCATGCTTCCATTAAATTAATGTTACAAACTTTTTTAAAGGATGTCTTAAATGGGAATCATTAGTGGTCGGAATATTAAACAAATTAAACTAAGGCCTTTATTAAGAGGTGGGAGCTTTTTTATTAATCAGGGCAAAGGTGTCTGTTATTTTCTGAGCCTGTTTAAAATGTGCAGCAGGAAACAAATTTGGCCAAAACGATGCTGTTTGTGAACTTTGCTTATAGTTCATAGATTGTTTATGTCAGTATTCATATATGCTGGATTTTAAGGTGTTTAATTCACCATTAAAACATTATTGTATGTTAATATAAGTTTATTAAAATGCACAATTTACAAAATTTAATAAAACGTAATAATATACTATAAGTAAATGCTTCAAAATGCAGCAACCTTTAGCCAACATTTTTTTTTTTATGTTTTTGAAGCAGGGAAAAGGTTAAGACCTCTGCAAGGTTGTAAATGCTGTGTATTGAGGATATTTTTCAAATTTTACTCTATGACTAAGCTCCTAAAGTAGTAAAATGTGTAAGAAGGAGCACGTGGATTACCACTGTACCAAATAACAATAAAACTGACGTTAGGCTTTTAGAAGGAGAATGGCTTCACTTTTGTCTTTGGTGCTATAATTGTGAGCAGGTCACAGACCCGTTGGTGGAGGAGAGTTGGGGTTTGGGGAGCTTGGTTGGGATTTTTTCCTTTATTTTCAGTTCCATTTGATACTTATCACCTGGATAGAAAGTGAGTACAGCTTTCCTCAATGGGGACACTGACAGCCAAGAAAACCCAAAAGTTCCTACCTATCCCACATACTAGATTTTTTATTTATTTTTTGCTGCCTGTATACCCATGATAGGGATTCCTCCCCCCTTCCTATTCTTTCTAATAAATGTCAAATAGACAGGAAGTTATAAGATATCTCCTATGCAGGGATAAAGGCAGGAATAAAATGTTGACAGAGACTTTAAGCTCTTTTCAGGTTTTTGTTGTTATTTATGTCCCCAATGAGAAAATCTTACCTCACTTTGTTCTCTGGTGGATTGCCTGCCACATTGTGAAAAATTGGGTTTTGGAAGAAGTCGCATTCAGCATGTAGGGGCTCTTTAAGGGAAACATTTTTTCCCTGTGGAGAACATAGCAAACCATAAGCCTCTCTCTGGGATTAGATGATATTTACTAGGTGTGAGGCAGCAGATTGAATCAGTGGTTAGGTGACAGCTGGGGTTGAGGGGCTGAGGAACAAGAAGAAGCTGCCATCTTTTCTTGGAGAAATTAATAGAACAGCATCATGAAAGAGTGAATATGTCAGATTGTTACAAGAGAAACTCTGGTGACTTGAGGAACTGTTTTCATGACTGTTCTCTGATAGAATATGAATATGACTTAAGGGTTAGTTGTGGGCCTGTCCTCTGTGTCATCTACCACAACATGGATGTGACATAGAAGAAGGAACTAAATATAACATAGAATAATTATACATCTAGTTAAAATATTCTACATCTAGTTAAAGTAGTCTGTTTTTTTTTTTGGCAAAGTCACTTATTGTATATGAGACTTTATAGTAAATGAAATGTGAAACCATAGACTGGCCTCAGACAGAAGTTACCTATCTGTATGAATTGTAAATAGGTAGTGAGACTCTATTACAAATATGAAAAGCCTGTCAGAGGCTTAAACTCTTCTCCATTCTACCAAAAAAATATAGTTTTTATTATTTTGTCTCTGTTGGAAAGTAATTTAATGGGGTTTATGAATAGCCTAACACTGATGTATATAATGTTTTAAACAAATCTTCTGTATAGATTCATTTTATGCCTCCCAATATAATGCTAGTAAATAATAAACCACTCACAAACCATTTGAAAGAATAAAAGTAATATTTATTCAGCTTTGTTACAAATGATTGATTACAAAAATAGTACTGTCAACATCATGTCAGTTGTATCAGTAAGGCCCAGTGGCATGCAGCCATGGCTCATGCTGCAGGCTCCTAAATTTCCATGGTTGATGGACTACAGATACATCAGTGAGCCCCAGTTTGTACAGTTCTCCTCCCTTTTTATGGTGTTGAAAGTAATGGCTCAGTTTGTCTTTCACCTTCCAAATTTTGGAGGCAATCCAGAAGCTTAATGTAACAGTTTTACCGAATGCTAAATGCATCTATCTTATAAACAGTTGTACCAGGAATGCTATTTCCATTCTAGTGCAGTCTAAGCATTTATTGTAAACCCCAATTAGACCCTAGAATAAAATTCCGCCGACAGCTTCCTTGTGCAGTATAACAGTAAGTGAGCAGAGCCTTGCTAGTCATTTAGGTGCTAAGCAATCCACAGCCAAAATAAATAGTCTGTCCCCCACAATCATGCAGTAGAGCTAGAGCCCTGTGATCTATGTGTAGTGACTGCCTATGCCAGGGCTAGATTCACATCCCAGTCAATTCTAGGGCAATTTTAGGGCAAACATACGCAATAAACTAACCAAACTTTTTGGTAAAAGATGAGTTTGCTATGAGTAAATAGATACCCAAGGTGTCGAACACTAAATTTGTGTGCACTGTGAAATGGTGACATACTTTAGTACCCTATGCTTTCTATAGGCAGGGCTTCGGAAGCCATATATAGGTCATCGGTTTAGTGTTAAGGAGGAGGTCTTGTGCTAGAATTATTGCTCTCACTCTGGCATGCGTGGCGATATGTAACATGTGTATTGCAATCAATGTTTTCACATGTAGACACCCCCAACGTATGTGTCTATGTCAGTACATGAATATATGTGGGGCTGGGGGCCTCAAAATGTTTTTGGGGGGATTTTATGTGCTTGGGTGTAATTTTCTTTCTTTTGCAAAAAATTTTTTTTCTTTTTTTGCTTAACCTTTTTTTTTCATCACATAGGGGACAAAAAGTCCCCTATGTGATGATTTTTAAGTGACAGGTTCTCTTTATTCTCCTCTGGGCTCCACTGGATGTACATCATTGCAATGCAAAGAGCATTGCAATACATCCTGTTCCTTGCTAGCCATGGAAAGTGATAGGGCGACCCGGAAGTGACATCATACATGACGCTTTCTGGGTCACCAGCAAGAAGGGGAGGAGAGCAGACGTGTGTCCACTGTTCTCCATCCCCTCCACCTGCCAGCACTTACCATGTCAGTCCTGGGTCCACAGATGGGCAAGCAGAGCCCAAAATACATTGTGGGGGTGCCGATACCGGGGGTGTCTGGAAGCAATTGGGTGGCAGCGCAGCCGCCTGAATTCTTCCACCTGACAGGCAGGAGTCTTCCTGCCAGTTTTACATAAACTCCTGGTGGCTGCAGCCACTGGTTTGGTGTGGAACCCCCACTGTCAGGTCCGTTGGTTATACAGAAAAAAAATAGTAGGAACATGCCTAATGTGCCTAGTGGAAAATCTGGCTCCGCTCTCTGCTGTGGTTCAACATGCCCCCTGTGAGTCAGAGTTAGCATCATGGTGGTGGACAGAATTTACACAACCTTTCTCACACAAATAGGTTCTCTGCTGCTGCTTCTCCCCTTTGAGTGGTTACAAAACAATTTTTATTCTGTCAGGAATTATGGCTGATCAATGGGAGAGGGGAGCCTGCAGCAAAGTATAATATTATTTACCTTCCCTGCCTAGGTACAGTCACATGAATGGAGCTCAAGGTCTGCTTTTTGCTGATAAATGGTACTGATGTTTTGAAAGATTATACTGTTGCTGTAGATTCAGACATGTCAGGAATAGGGATGAGCCAAACACCCCCCGGTTTGGTTCGCAACAGAACCTGCGGACAGACCTAAAATTTGTGTGAACTTTAGAACCCTATTAAAGTCTATGGGAAACCTGCGTTACATCAGAGGGGAGCGCGGTCACCCGTACATCATTGGGGAAGCCTGGGTTTTCCCTTGCGTCAGACGGGGGTGGGGTCAGGTGACGGGTGTCCCTGTCCTCCTCAGCTAAGACCTTATCAGGCTGTCGGGATTCTCGCAGTGTCTCCGTGGAGACAGGATGCGCTGCGCTGGACGTCATCGGGAGAGATCACCCATCGCTGGACCCCGGAGAAGAGGTCGACCATCGCTGGATACCAAGAGTGGATTACCACCGCTGGAATCTTTTTTTAATTTTTTTTATTTTTAATAAAGTACTTTTCCCAACAGTGTCAGTGTGTTTTTTTACAATTTTTTTACACTTTCTTTGTGAAATGGTAGGGGTACAATGTACCCGTTACCATTTCAAACAGAGGGGGCGGGATCTGGGGGTCCCCTTGTTAAAGGGGGCTTACAGATTCTGATAAGCCCCCCGCCCGCAGACCCCCACAACCACCGGCCAGGGTTGTGGGGATGAGGCCCTTGTCCCCATCAACATGGGGACATGGTGCTTTGAGGGGTCACAGACCCCCAAAGCATCCTCCCAATGTTGAGGGCATGTGGCCTGGTATGGTTCAGGAGGGGGGGCGTTCTCTCGTCCCCCCTCTTTTCCTGTGGCCTGCCAGGTTGCGTGCTCAGATAAAGGGTCTGGTATGGATTTTTGGGGGGAACTCCAAGCCATTTTTTTTTTATTTGGCGTGGAGTTCCAATTAAAAACCATACCAGACCTGAAGGGCCTGGTAATTGAATTTGGGGGGAACCCCACGCTTTTTATTATTTTTTTTATCAATGACTTTCAATGACTGTTCTCTGTATTACGGGGAGCCGACAATTCATTATAGCCGCGAGTGCTTTTAAATTACTTTTTTTTCCTGCAGAAATGACACTTTGTGCAGGGACAGTTCTAAGCACGGAAAACATGCACCCCTTTACAGGCATACTATACACACACCCCAGGTACGAAATTTAAAGGAATATTACACTTTTATTGTATCACTTTTTTTAAATCACTGCTCCCGAAAAAACTGCCATTTTTAAAACTTTTTTTTGCATCGATACATGTCCCCTGGGGCAGGACCCAGGTCCCCAAACATGACAATAACTTGCATATAGGCCTTTAACCACTTCAGCCCCGGACCAATTGGCAGCCAAAGGACCAGGCCCCTTTTTGCGATTCGGCACTGCGTCGCTTTAACTGACAATTGCGCGGTCGTGCGACGTGGCTCCCAAACAAAATTGGCGTCCTTTTTTTCCCACAAATAGAGCTTTCTTTTGGTGGTATTTGATCGCCCCTGCGGTTTTTATTTTTTGCGCTATAAAAAAAAATAGAGCGACAAATTAAAAAAAATGCAATATTTTTTGCTTTTTGCTATAATAAATATCCCCAAAAAATATATAAAAAAACATTTTTTTTCTTCAGTTTAGGCCGATACGTATTCTTCTACATATTTTTGGTAAAAAAAATCGCAATTAGCGATTATTGATTGGTTTGTGCATTAGTTATAGCGTTTACAAAATAGGGGATAGTTTTATAGCATTTTTATTAATATTTATTTTTTTACTAGTAATGGCGGCGATCAGCGATTTTTATTGTGACTGCGACATTATGGCGGATTTTTGACACATTTTTGGGACCATTGTCATTTATACAGCAATCAATGCTATTTAAATGCATTGATTCCTGTATAAATGACAGTAGCAGTGAAAGAGTTAACCACTAGGGGGAGGGGAGGGGTTATGGGCTGTGACATGTGTGTGTTTTTTTTACATTAGGGGGCGGGGCTGACGTCTGACGTCATTGATCGGCTTTCCCGATGACAGGGAACAGCCGATTAATGACAGGCAGAGTAGGAAGCGCGGGGAGAGGTTTGTTTACACAGACCTCTCCCCGTTCTTCAGCTCTGTGACCCGACCGCGGGACACCAGCGGCGATCGGGTCCGCTGGTCCCGCGGCCGGGGTCACGGAGCTCCCGACCGGGTACGTGGTTTTGCCTAGCCGTGCCATTCTGCCGACGTACATTGGCGTGAGGCGGTCGGGAAGCGGTTAAAATTAGCACTTTAGATTCATCCCATAGACTTTTACAGGGTGTTCACGGCTTTTCGAATTTGCCGCGAACACCCCAAATTGTTTGCTATTCGGCAAACGGGCGAACAGGCAATGTTCGAGTCGAACATGAGTTCGACTCAAAATTCGACTTAAAACAGACCTGAGCAAAGACAGATTTTCCATATATAACCTCAATCTTATTTGTGTGTTTTGTGTGTTGTGTATTATGTAATAAAATGTCCACAAAATTGTATACATTGCTTAATAATATGCAAAACTATTTATAATGAAATGTAACAGAGAACTCATTATATCAGGAAAGCTGATTTGTTATTTAAAAGGTGAAAGAAAAAGGAACATGATATCGCAAGCTAAAGATTCCAAGGCAATAACTAAAAATAGAAAGGGTTGTTAAAACATGCCTTTGTATATTGTTCAATGATATACGGTACAGTATTGACCTTTCCTCTAGAGGTTTTATATGCAGGAAGTAATTCACTGGTAATTATGATTGATTTGTTGTGGTCTGTGTTGCACTGTTAAGTCACCTTTTTCTAAAAAATCTTAATGACCTTGCATTAACCATTGATTTGAGGACAGCTGTCATGATTTCTTCGTATTATCTTGCTCTGTTTAATCTTGTCTATAACCTATCTATATGAAATATTATGGGATGAACAACCTGCATTTCATTACACTTTCTGAGTGTACAAGTGAGAATGCATTTTACTTCATTATATCCATTGGCCAAGAGGCAAGTTATATATTCTAATGTAGTTATATTTTCGACCATAGTTTATTTGCATGTATGTTTTAAGAGCTCACACTTTCCAAGTTCTAGGTGATCTGGGACACAACATATTTCTTTATACATGTAAATGCATGTAAGGAATTTTTAAAATCTTTCCAGGATTGATGGGCAACCATGGGCAAGCAGTCATAATGGAGGTAATTTGTTCTGTAAAAATGTGCCTCTCTTACAAACAATATCAATATACTGTATATGTCAGTATCTATGTCCTACAAATTTAGCATCTACTGTATAACATGGAGCCATACTTTTTTTCTAGCAATAGAGAATAAGGGAAAAAGGTTAAAAACTTTGTATTGACTTAAAGTTAATTAAATTACAGTATATTGAATTAAGTTTATCCATTGCAGTCATTTTTATTGGATATTCTAAAACTGTCAAAAAATTGAATTTGTGATATACTGTAGATATTGACATGGAAATTAGGCACAGATGTTCTAATAGTACTGCCTTCTGCAGCAATCAGAGATGATAGATAGTTATCCCGATTCCTGAGATAGCTATGTATTTCGTGAATATGGGTTCCCACTTGCAGTAAATTAAGAACTGACAATTTTGTGAGCATTCATGCTCAGGTTGTTGATTGTTGTAATTGTGTGCATGTGGAATGGTAAATATGTTTTTTTATTTTGTATATATGTAATGGATTTATTAGGTATGATGATAATTATTACAGAAGAATGGGCAGAGGATAGAATCAGGGTCAAGAAATATCTGACACATGTGGAACAGAAAAAAATTACAAATCACAAATACAAAGTTAAAGCGGAGGTCCGCCCACCGCTGCAAAAATTGAAAGCCAGCAGCTGCACATACTGCAGCTGCTGATTTTTAATAATCAAACACTTAACTGTCCTGGAGTCCAGCGATGTCGGCACCGCAGCTGGTGTTTCCATCAGCTGTCGGGTGCATGCCTCCTCCATTGCGAGTAAGGGAATCCGACAGTGAAGCCTTACGGCTTCACGCAGGGAACCCTACTGTGCATGTGCGAGGTTTCCACTCCTCTCTCCCACTGGCCCAGCAGCTGAGGCTCCCGGAAGTGTCTTTCGCAGGTATCCTGCCTCCCCCCGAAAGGTGTCAAATGTGGCACCTGAGGGGGGAAGGAGTACAACGAGCGGAAGTTCCACTTTTGGGTGAAACTCAGCTTTGAAGTGTAATTATACACACAACAAAAATGTTGAAAGTGTCACTGTATACTGCTGCCCCAGTTTGGACTACAAATGCCTTCTCTCATCTCCATTTCATAGGGAAAATTCTTTGTGTAGTTCACTGATGATAGCAGGGAAAGCTAATAACATTGTGTGGGCTACAGTGGTGCTCCATTTTGGGGGGAGTGGTAAACAAACGCCCGCCTGCCCGCTTGCCCTGCACTTATCCCATCCAGGTT
The DNA here is from genome assembly GCA_028564925.1 of Lithobates sylvaticus. Taxonomy (NCBI): domain Eukaryota; kingdom Metazoa; phylum Chordata; class Amphibia; order Anura; family Ranidae; genus Lithobates; species Lithobates sylvaticus. The sequence continues at coordinate 195,007,414 of CM053030.1, read as the reverse complement.
GTGGGTGGCTTTCCCGGCTTCCCCGGGTTCTCCCCCCCGGTAATCTGGATGCTTCTCCTCCCGGCCAATTCAGTCTTAGGATCCGCTTCCTGTCCTGATTGGCCGGGAGGAAAAGCAAGAAGACAATAGCAAATCAATATTCGCTACTGTCACAAGTGGGTGGGCTCGAGGCACAGTGCTCTGCGCCATGAGCCCTACCTTTTTGAGGCCAATTAGAGCCTCAGGCTCTAATCATGTGCTTAAAAAAACCTCATAGAAATCCATGCGTCTGTCTCCCCGCATAGGGATTAGGACCAGTGCATGGAGTTTAGTTGGCGGCACCTCTGCGCCCCTTATGGAACGGCCGCTGGTGGGTTATCATCTTAGTGCAAAGAAAATTACAAGAACACTGGAATTCTGGCATTTTATTTATAATTGTGGAAAGATATATTAGCTGGCCATACATGAATTGAAATGTGTCCGGTTCAGCAGGAAAATTATGAATTTTTATCCATGTATGGCCATTATCCCTCATGAGAAGTTGATCTATTGATTGACTTCTCAGCAATAGGATTGCTGGGAAATTTCAACTCTATAGGCTGCATCGCTGATCTGTGTATTCTGCAATGGGGAAGTGAGGGAATCTCCCTGCTGTAAGAATACAATAATACAATGAGGAGGATTCCTGCATTCACCCTAAATGTGTGAATGAGGGACTGTGAAGAAAAGTGGGGCTAGCCTATTTTTGCCCCCCTTGCCTCATGGGGCTGCGGCATTGGCTATTTTATTACATTTAAAGAAGGTTAAATGGGGCGTATTCTAATTGGTAGATTAGAGTCGCATGTCAGAGAAGCTTCCAGAGGATTAAAAGGTTAAATGGGGATTGCCTAGTTAGGGTCAGATGACCTTGGAACCTTCTTAAAGGCTTTTGGGGAGTTTATTTAAGGAACCCCCCTGACAGGAATTTTGCCAGACCCCAGAAAGGAGTCGTTGTGAAGAGCTTCAATACGGCCAGGATCTGAGGGAATTTCGCAGGTGGCATGAAGACACTTGTGAGGCAGTTGTTAGAGAGAGCGGGGGCGGCGGGAGGAGAGGAATGGATACGGAGCTGTCTAGCCTTACCTTCAGGTCATAACACAGGAGAAGTCAGCCACGAGCACAGTGGAGTAGTGGAGCAGGCAATCAGGGACGGCGGACTCGGAGCACAGCATAGCCATGGCCGGATGATGGGAGCAGTAGACCCAGCTGAAGAGGTTCTGGAGGTCAGAAGACAGGAAGGCATCATACCGGGAGAGGAAGTGGTCTTCGGAGGGTCAGCAAGAGGCAACACCACCAGCATAGGAGCTTCAGCCCGGTCAAGTCTGCTTCCCCAGCAGTCAGAAGAGAGAGGCCAGCCTCAGCACGGGGATGTAGGCATTCAAGCGCAGAGTCATAAGTGAGAGGAAGAGGTGGGTGGAACTTAAGCCTTGCATCACAAGAAGTGGGAGCAGCGTCATGGCAACGAGGAAGGGTTGGTCCAGGGACTGCAGGCAAATTAAGTGAGAGCAGCCCGGGGGATAGAACAAACTTCTCCACAGCAAAGGGCAACACAAGCCGGCAGGGTAATTCCTGTGCAGTGTGAGTCTCCCATTCACAATCCACAAGTACAAGCAAACATCGCAGCTTTGCAGGAGGGTGAGTGCAATACAATTAATAAGCTCACTGCATTTTCTTCATCTTTAGAGCAATTAATTCATATTTTACGTGCTAATACTGAAGTTCAGCCTGATAAAGTGGGGGGACGATGCTGTAGCAGAAGTTTGGTCAGCAGTGTTAAATGACAATTCTGGGAATTAGTGCCATACCGTGGCTTCACAGCCTTTAGATTTTCTTTTAGGAAAGCAGGAACAAGATAGAGGATAAGAATGTATGCCGTGTGTTCTCTCCCCTTTGGGTTTTCACCTTTCACCCCAGTTAAGAGAAAAAATATGGCAGGGTGATTATATAGATTTAGTGTTAGTTCTTTTTCCCACAGATATGACAGGAAGGATGAAAGATTAGATGACAATAAACGTAAGCCAGTTTTAATTTTTTTTCATAGTTGGCTTCAAGCCTTCTGCATTTACGCAAGCGTATTATGTGAGAAATACCCTGAAAAAGGCTTTGCCCTATTCCAACACATCAATATAATCCTTGAGGCATATAGGAGCTTCAGTGGTCTTTCTTGGTTAGCTTACGATTAAGCTTTTGGTCAGAAGCTAGCCGCTCAATCATCCCTTAAGTGGGGTACCAAAGAGCCTTTGGCTAAATTTGTTCTTGCCTCAAAACCAACCTTTTATTCATCAAACCACTAATAGTATGACTAACAATTCAGGGAATGTTTACAGGAAAGGGCAGTGCTTTGCATTCAATGATAACCATTTTCAGGCGCTCACCCTAAATGTTTTTGAAAGTGGGTCAAAAAGACAATTTTCTAAAAAGTGGTATCACCAGTGATTATTCAAAGAATGCTCCCTTGGCTTTAAATGTACCCATACCAGCAGAAGGCTTCATTGTTAACTGAAGGTTTCATGGTAGGTTTTAATTTATCCCCTTTTGAAGGTTCAGGATGTACAATAGTTAGTAGTTTAAAAATCAGATAGGGAATTTCCTCATGTGGTGAGAGATTAGATTCTTAAGGAAGTGAGGGCAGGTAGGATGGAAGGTCCGTTTAAATCCCCCCATTTGTGAACTTTCGGGTGGCTCCTTTGGAGGTAGTCCCTAAAAAAGGAACAGAATGAATAACGTTTAATCCAACACCTTTTCCATTTGGAAGTTCATTAAATGATCAGATTTATCTTCAGTGTCTTATGTCGGCTTTGCAAAAGCTTCAGATATTGGGTAATAACCCTTTATTACCTAAAGAGGACATTACGTCAGCTTTTAGGTTTCTTCTGTTTAATCCAAATTGTTTTAACTCTTTAGGTATTTGTTTTGAAGACAAGTTTTATTTTGACATGTACCTACCCATAGGCTTCTCGTTATCTTGTCTATATTTCGAAGCATTTTCATCATTCATTGAATGGGTAGTAAATTAATCCAAATTCTCAATCTATTATCTGGATGATTTTCTTTTCATGGCAGCTGGAGAATCGGTGAGTGCCTTCATTTACTGCATTCATTCTTCTCAGTTTGTAAATATTTTAGTATTCCATTGGCAGAGGAAAAAAATGTTTTTCCGACAACATCTATAGAATTCTTAGGCATCACATTAGATACAATAGCAGGTGAGTTTAGGTTACCCAGCGACACGATATATAAGCTTATGCAGATGCTGTTGATGTTTATAAGAAGAAAGAAAACAACATTAAAAGAAATGCAATCTCTATTGGGTCAATTGGCATTTGCGGCAAAAAGGTTTTACCGATGGGCAGAGTTTTCTCCAGAAGGTTGTATTCAGCTATATCAGGTTTAAAAAAAAAAACTTCTTCACATGCCAGATTAACCTCTGAATTTAGCCACTTGCCAACCAGCCACCATCATTATACTGTGGGAGGTCGGCACGATCCCGCGAGCCGTCGTATCTATACGTCGGCTCCTTTAAGTGGGATAGCAGGCATGCATTTTTATAGCACTGATCGCTGTATAATTGTCAATCGTCCCAAAAATGTGTTAAAAGTGTCCTATGTGTCAGCCATAATGTCACAGTCACAATAAAAATCGCAGATCGCCACCATTACTAGTAAAAATAATAATAATAAAAATGCCATAAATCTATCCCCTATTGTGTACACTCTATAACTTTTGTGCAAACCAATTAATATACACTTATTGCGATTTTTGAAGACTACATATCGGCCTAGAGTGAGAAAAAAAATAGCTTTTTTTTAAAAAAAAAATTGGGGATATTTATTATAGCAAAAAGTACCAAATATGTTTTTTTAAAAATTGTCACAATTTTTTTGTTTATAGCGCAAAAAATAAAAACTGCACAGATGATCAAATAACACCAAAAGAAAGCTCTATTTGTGGGAAAAAAAGGAAGCCAATTTTGTTTGGGTACAGCGCCACACGACCGCACAATTGTCAGTTAAAGCGATGCAGTGCCGTATTGCAAAAAGTGCTCTGGTCATTGGTGTGCATCTGCCTGGCCGAGCCGGTGGATGGCTAGTGGCCTTTGCAGTAATATAGTTCTTTTTGAATTATTCCCAGTAATTGTTTCTTTGGAGTTATGGGGTTGTCAATTTGCTAATATGAGAATATTACTGAGTACAGATAATAAAGGTGTGTGTTTTGCGGTAAATTGTCTTTCCTCCAAGTCTCCACAGGTGGTTTCTTTTTTGCGTCATTTAGTCTTTCTTTGTTTGGAACATCTGGTTCAAGGTGAAATACATCCTAGGTAAGGTTAACGTTGTGGCTGACGCTCTCTCTCGCCTGCAGATGGACCGTTTTTTCTCTCTGCTGCCAGTGGCAGACCGAGTCGAGGCTTCATGCCCACCCCATTTGTGGGATCTGATTACATTTTTGCTAATATTAAGAATTCAGTGGCTTCTTCTACTTGGAAGAACTATTCTTCTGCATTGTTGAGGTGGTTATTATTCCTATCTTCATTAATGTTCATAATTTCGGCATATTCAGAACATCTAGTGTTATTATTTCTTCATTCACTAATGGAGAAGGAATACTCTTGGTCTAGCATTAACAAAACTATATCTGGAGTATCATTCTTTTTATCTCTTTACAAATTTCCTGCTTGTCAGAGTTTATTTTCAATAAAACAGGCCATGAAAGGTTATAGCAAATTGATAATTGATCTCTTATTACTCCTGAGACATTATCAAAATTATGTAGTGTAACAATTTTAGTATGCTCATCAGAATATGAATCTATCTTGTTCAATGCAGTTGTTTCTCTAGCATTTATTGCGGCTTTCAGGGTATCAGAGTTATTACCTCCTTCAAGGGTGGGAAGATCAGGTATTTTGTCATCTAATGTGCAGTTATTTGAAGATACTCTCATGCTGCGTACACACGATCAGATTTTTTGATGGGAGCTTGTTGTCGGAAATTCATAATTAAGATAGCACATTTGTCACGCTGCAGATTTTGAAATCTTTCAATGCAGCGCATTCTCTTCTTCTTTATAATGCTAGAATAATGAAGTTGTTTTGTAGCTGATATCAGGGGCGTACCTAGTGCATTTGGCACCCGGGGCGGATCCTATATCTGGCACCCCCCCCCCCCCTTAAAACGTAAAAAACACCCCACTGTGCTCCCTGCATACCTCTGCATCCTTAAATATCTTTTTGTCACTACTGTGTACATTACACAGCACCCTGCACCTCTGGACCCCTTTTTACATTACACAGCACTCTGGACCCCTTTACATTACACAGCACCCTGCACCTCTGGACCCCTTTACAATACACAGCACCCTGGACCCCTTTACATTACACAGCACTCTGGACCCCTTTTACAATACACAGCACCCTGGACCCCTTTACATTACACAGCACCCTGGACCCCTTTACAATACACAGCACTCTGGACCCCTTTACAATACACAGCACCCTGGACCCCTTTACATTACACAGCACTCTGGACCCCCTTTACAATACACAGCACTCTGGACCCCTTTACATTACACAGCACTCTGGACCCCTTTACATTACACAGCACCCTGCACCTCTGGACCCCTTTACAATACACAGCACCCTGGACCCCTTTACATTACACAGCACTCTGGACCCCTTTACAATACACAGCACCCTGGACCCCTTTACAATACACAGCACCCTGGACCCCTTTACAATACACAGCACTCTGGACCCCTTTACAATACACAGCACCCTGGACCCCTTTACATTACACAGCACCCTGGACCCCTTTACAATACACAGCACTCTGGACCCCTTTACATTACACAGCACTCTGGACCCCTTTACATTACACAGCACCCTGCACTTCTGGACCCTTTACATTACACAGCACCTGGACCCCTTTACATTACACAGCACTCTGGACCCCTTTACAATACACAGCACCCTGGACCCCTTTACATTACACAGCACCCTGGACCCCTTTACAATACACAGCACTCTGGACCCCTTTACAATACACAGCACTCTGGACCCCTTTACAATACACAGCACCCTGGACCCCTTTACAATACACAGCACCCTGGACCCCTTTACATTACACAGCACCCTGCACCTCTGGACCCCTTTACATTACACAGCACTCTGGACCCCTTTACATTACACAGCACCCTGCACCTCTAGACCCCTTTACATTACACAGCACTCTGGACCCCTTTACATTACACAGCACCCTGCACCTCTGGACCCCTTTACATTACACAGCACCTCTGGACCCCTTTACATTACACAGCACTCTGGACCCCTTTACATTACACAGCACCCTGCACCTCTGGACCCCTTTACAATACACAGCACCCTGGACCCCTTTACATTACACAGCACTCTGGACCCCTTTACAATACACAGCACCCTGGACCCCTTTACATTACACAGCACCCTGGACCCCTTTACATACACAGCACTCTGGACCCCTTTACAATACACAGCACTCTGGACCCCTTTACATTACACAGCACTCTGGACCCCTTTACAATACACAGCACTCTGGACCCCTTTACATTACACAGCACTCTGGACCCCTTTACATTACACAGCACCCTGCACCTCTGGACCCCTTTACAATACACAGCACCCTGGACCCCTTTACATTACACAGCACTCTGGACCCCTTTACAATACACAGCACCCTGGACCCCTTTACAATACACAGCACCCTGGACCCCTTTACAATACACAGCACACTGGACCCCTTTACAATACACAGCACCCTGGACCCCTTTACATTACACAGCACCCTGGACCCCTTTACATTACACAGCACTCTGGACCCCTTTACATTACACAGCACTCTGGACCCCTTTACATTACACAGCACCCTGCACTTCTGGACCCCTTTACAATACACAGCACCCTGGACCCCTTTACATTACACAGCACTCTGGACCCCTTTACAATACACAGCACCCTGGACCCCTTTACATTACACAGAACCCTGGACCCCTTTACAATACACAGCACTCTGGACCCCTTTACAATACACAGCACTCTGGACCCCTTTACAATACACAGCACCCTGGACCCCTTTACAATACACAGCACCCTGGACCCCTTTACATTACACAGCACCCTGCACCTCTGGACCCCTTTACATTACACAGCACTCTGGACCCCTTTACATTACACAGCACCCTGCACCTCTAGACCCCTTTACATTACACAGCACTCTGGACCCCTTTACATTACACAGCACCCTGCACCTCTGGACCCCTTTACATTACACAGCACTCTGGACCCCTTTACATTACACAGCACCCAGCACCCTGCACCTCTAGACCCCTTTACATTACACAGCACTCTGGACCCCTTTACATTACACAGCACCCTGCACCTCTGGACCCCTTTACAATACACAGCACCCTGGACCCCTTTACATTACACAGCACTCTGGACCCCTTTACAATACACAGCACCTCTAGACCCCTTTACATTACACAGCACTCTGGACCCCTTTACATTACACAGCACCCTGCACCTCTGGACCCCTTTACATTACACAGCACCCTGCGCCTCTGGACCCCTTTACATTACACAGCACCCTGCGCCTCTGGACCCCTTTACATTACACAGCACTCTGGACCCCTTTACATTACACAGCACCCTGGACCCCTTTACATTACACAGCACTCTGGACCCCTTTACATTACACAGCACTCTGGACCCCTTTACATTACACAGCACTCTGGACCCCTTTACATTACACAGCACTCTGGACCCCTTTACATTACACAGACACCCCCCCTAACAGCTCTGGACCCCCTGCATGTTACACAGACCCGCCTACAATACAGACCCCCCTTCAGTACAGATCCCCCTACAGTGGAGACCCCCCCTACATTGCAGAGCCCCCCCTACAGTACAGACCCCCCCTACAGTGGATACCCCCCCCCCCCCTACAATGCAGACCCCCCCTACTACAATGCAGACCCCCCCTACTACAGTACAGACCCCCCCCCCCCACTACAGTACAGACCCCCCCCCCCCTACTACAGTATAGACCCCCCCTACTACAGTACAGACCCCCCCCCCCCCCCCGACCCTTAATGTACCTCAGGTCAGGAGGATTGTCAGCGCGGGACACACAGCAGACTACAAGGAGGAGGGGGAGGCGGAGGGGGAGGCGGAGCCGGCGGCTTCACTCTGCTCGGCTGTATGACACAGCCGAGACAGATCAGAGCCACGGAGAGCCGCGGAGAGCGGCGCACACCCTCCCCCTCTCCCTCCTCTCACCTCACCTGACGCTGGCTCAGCCTGGCTATTACTCACCGCGCAGCGGCGCTGCGCAAGTTATATCAGCGCTCGGCGCGCTGTCCCCGACTCCCCGCTTCCATCGCGGAGGGGGGCGCCGGCCTGACACCCCCCCAGTGTGTGGCACCCGGTGCGGCCCGCCCCCCCCGCACCCCCCTTAGTACGCCGTTGGCTGATATTCACACAGAGTCCTGACAAAATGATTTCTTTCTTATTTCTTGTGATCTCATGAATAATGTTTTTAATTTTTGTTTATAGTAATCTCTTTTTTTTTTTTTAAATCAAGATCTCCTGTTTTAAATTTTTTTTTAGTAATCGCCATAATATTTCTTTTCGTTTTGTGTGTCAAGTTACCACAACACCATTATTATCTTGTATTTTTTAACCTCGAGGAGATTGGTTGGTGTTGGTGTCCCTTGTTAATTTTACATTGTCTTTTTGAAATGTATCTGCCTACTCACAAACAAACTGTTATGAAAACTGTCATGTCAGACAGCTTACTGGTGCGCGCCGGTGTGCGCGCTCCTGTGCGCGTTCCCGCGGGCACGGGCTTGCGTGCACGCGTCCGGGGGCGCGCGCGCAGTGGTTTGCGTGCACCTGTGCACGCTGTTGGCGCCAACCAGCCTATTTAATCAGGCAGCACCTGTTGGCCAGCTTTCCAGAGACCTTGCTCTTGTGTTTGAATCCTGTTTATACCTTGTCTGATCCTGTGACCCGGCTTACCCTTTGGATCTCCTGGATTTCCTGGACCTCTGCCTGCCTAAAGACCTCTGCCTGCCTGACGATTATTTTGCCTGCTCCTCTGTACCTCGCCATCTGAACACTGCCGAACCCCTCTTGTATCCGGATTACCCCACTTCATGCTGAGTGACCTGTGCCTGCTTTCAATACCGCACCTTCTTCCCAGTGAGCTTTTACTATCTACATCCGGGACTCTTTAACTATTCCAGAACCCAAAAATTCTCTGGGGAGCGAAGTAAGTACCGTGCTTTTCGCAATGCCTGTGAGCTCTACTTTGCTCTGCAACCACAGACTTTTTCCTTGGAAGCTACAAAAGTGGGGTTCATTATCTCCCTTCTGACCTGTGAACCTCAAACCTGGGCCCACCGCCTGTTGGAGCAGAAGTCTGTGTCCTTGGATTCCCTTGACCATTTCTTCACAGCAATGGCTCAACTGTATGAGGACCCTCAACCCGCTGCCACGGCTGAAACCGCACTACAATCTTTGCAGCAAGGTCACAGAACGGCCGAGGATTATGCCGTTGAATTCAAACGCTGGAGCTCTGATACAAAGTGGAATGATGCAGCACTGCGACACCAATTTCGCAGAGGACTGTCGGCCTCTCTAAAGGATGAGTTGGCTCGTGTGGGAATCCCTCAGTCCTTAGATGAACTTATTAATCTGTCGGTTCAAATTGACCGCCGCCTCAGGGAAAGACGGGCCGAAAGATCTTCCGGACCATCTCGCCCTTTCTGGATGCTTCCCAAAGTACCTGGTCCTTCCAACCTAATCCCCTCGGCTTCATCTTCTCCGGTTCCAGGGGCTCCAGAGCCGATGCAGATTGGACTGCTTCGCCCTTCCTTGACCCCTGAGGAAAAGATGCGCAGACGGGCCCATAACCTATGTTTATACTGTGGGGAACCTGGACACTATGCAAGAACGTGCCCCAACAAGACACATAAGTGTTTGTCTGCTTCTTCCTTGTGTGCACCTGTCTTGCTCCCAACCGGCACTCACCTGGCTCTCACCATTGTTTTGCAGCTTTCCGGATGGAGCATTCCAGTATCAGTCATCATTGACTCAGGGGCATGCAGCTGCTTCATTGACTAAGTTTTTGCAACCAACCATGGCATTCCTCTTCAACCCAAGGTCCGGGGCCTTGCGGTACACCTGGCGGATGGTTCCACACTTAGTTCCGGTCCGGTTACCCATGAAACAGAACCCCTATTGACCACCATAGGATCCCAACACCAGGAGCTCCTACGACTGGATGTCATACCATCTCCACTCTTTCCGATCATATTAGGAATGCCCTGGTTGCGGGCTCACAACCCCAGCATCAACTGGGTGACAGGTGATGTCCAGTTTCCTTCTAGATACTGCCGTCAGAACTGTCAATGTGGGACACTCGATCAACCGGCTCCACTTCTATGTATGGATACTGATTCTGAACTCCACCAATCCATCCCTGAACCCTACCGGGACTTTTTAGATGTATTTAGCAAAAAGGGGGCAGAGACACTTCCGCCACACAGGCCTTATGATTGTCCCATAGAACTTCTACCCGGAACAGAAGTACCCTTCGGAAGAATTTTTCCACTTACCGTATATACTCGAGTATAGGCCGTCCCGAGTATAAGCCGAGGCCCCTAAATCACCACAAAAAAAATGGGGAAACGTATTGACCCGTGTATAAGCCGAGGGGCAAAAATGCAGCAGCTACTGTAAGTGGAAAAAGGGTCAGCAATGCCAATCTGAATGTCCCCTGTACAGACCCCCGTGTCCCCATTGCAGCCCGTGTCCCCATTGCAGCCTACCTGTGCCGATCCGCCGATCCGGGGTCCGGGGTCCTGGGTCCTGTGTCCGGGGTCCTCGGTCCTCGGTCCTGGGTCCGGTCCCGCTCTGTCCTCCCCACAGCGTGTATTACAGGCGCCATTACAATTTCAAAAGCCGCGCCTCCTCGTCCGTGATAGGAGGAACACTTTTTTTCCAGCAGTCAGTGTGCAGTGTTCCGCCTATCACGGATATCCTCTCATCCTCATCCATGAGATGAGAATGACAGGCCATCCGTGATAGGCGGAACACTGTACTGCTGGGAAAATTAGTGTCCGCCTATCACGGACGGGCGGGAGGAGGCGGCGCGGCTTTTGAACACCGCTGTCTGTCTGCATGACACGCTGTTCATGTAGGCAGACGGCGGTGACTCGAATATAAGCCGAGAGGTGGACTTTCAGACCTAAAAAAGGGTCTGAAAATCTCGGCTTATATTCGAGTATATACGGTACTGAGCAGGAATTGGGCACTTTAAAAGACTACATAGACGAGAATCTGGCAAAAGGATTTATTCGTCCTTCCACATCCCTGGCCGGTGCAGGTATCTTTTTCGTCGAGAAGAAGGACCACTCTTTACGCCCCTGCATCGATTACCGCAAATTAAACAAAATCACCATTAAAAACAGATACCCTCTTCCACTGGTGCCAGAACTCATTCAAAGGCTGGGTACAGCCAAAATCTTCACAAAACTGGATCTTCGTGGGGCTTACAACCTAATCTGCATCCGAAAAGGGAACGAGTGGAAAACGGCCTTCCGTACTCGATTCGGGCACTACGAGTACCTCGTCATGCCATTTGGTTTGTGCAATCCCCCAGCAACTTTCCAGCACTTTGTTAACAACATCTTTCACGACTATTTGGATCTGTACGTCATTGTCTATTTGGACGACATTCTAATTTTCTCTTCCTCCCTGGCTGACCACCGCAGGCACGTCCGAAATGTTCTTACCTGTCTAAAGCCCCATACACACGGTCAGACTTTTTCATGGATTCTGTCCGATCGGACAATGTTGTTGAAAAATCAGACCGTGTGTATGCACCATCGGACAGTGTACGTCGGATTGTCCGACGGACAAAATCTTATCTCCTGCTGGAAAGATTTGCCGACAACACGGTCCGATCACACCAAATCCGATCGTGTGTACGGTTGTCCGACCGGACAAAGTGCTACGCATGCTCAGATCACATTACAAGACCAAAGCTATTGGCTACTAGCCTCTACGTAGTCCCGTCGTAGGCAACAAACGTCACCACGTTCAGAATGATCGGATTTTCCGACAACTTTGTCCGACCGTGTGTACGCAAAACCAACATCAGACAAAGTATGACGGACAGGATCCGACCGACCTGGTCCGCGGATTGTCCGACCGTGTGTATGGGGCTTAAGACAACATGGACTGTATGCTGAACTTGAAAATGTAATTTTGAGATCCGAAGTGTACAATTTTTGGGGTTAATCATATCAGCAGAAGGAATCAGAATGAATCCCGAAAAAGTATCCACCATCTTGGATTGGCCAGCACCCATAGACAGAAAGGGAGTACAAAGCTTCATTGGCTTTGCTAATTTCTATAGGAAATTTATTAAAGGATTCTCCTCTATCATCTCCCCCATCACTGAACTTACCAGACAAGGAATTCGATTTCACTGGACCCCTAAAGCACAACTGGCCTTTGAGAAACTCAAGGAACTCTTCACTTCAGCCACTATTCTTAAACATCCGAACCCAGCCTTGCCCTTTGTTTTAGAAGTCGATGCCTCGGAGATTGCAGTGGGAGCCGTGCTATCTCAGCGACAGGGTGCCAAGGCTCTTCTCTATCCAGTGGGCTTCTTCTCCCGCAAACTGACCTCTTCAGAACGTAATTACGATGTGGGTGATAGGGAACTTCTCGCCATCAAGGTAGCTTTGGAAGAGTGGCGCTACCTATTGGAAGGTGCTGCACATCCTGTTCTGGTGTACACCGATCACAAAAACTTGGAGTACCTGAGAACAGCTAAAAGATTAAGACCCCGGCAAGCCAGATGGGCTCTATTCTTCTCACGTTTCCAACTCCATATAACCTATCGGCCTGGCTCCAAGAACATCAAGCCAGATGCTCTTTCACGGATGTTTCTGGATACCGAGCACGACATTCTCCCCGATACCATTCTACCCGCCGGGAATTTCCTGCTCTTGCAAGAGGATCTCATGTCTCGGATCAAACAAGCCTCCATTGGGATGCCTTCCCTGGAGGGAGTTTCCAGTAAGGACGGATTGTTCTGGCATGAAGGCAAAATTGTGGTCCCGGAAAAATTGAGGTTACATATACTGGAATTGTGCCATGATCACAAGCTGGCCGGACACTTTGGTACTTCAAAAACAATTGACCTACTACTACGTACCTTCTGGTGGCCCCATCTGACCAGGGATTGTAGGAAATATGTCGAATCGTGCTGTGTCTGTGCCCGAAATAAGACTAGCCGAACAAGAACCTGGGGTCTATTAAAGCCTTTACCAGTCCCAGAAAGACCGTGGAGTATGGTTTCAATAGACTTTATTGTCGAACTTCCCCCATCAGAAGGGTTTTCTTCTATCTTTGTCATAGTAGACAGACTGTCAAAGATGGCACATTTTCTGCCCATGAAGGGCACTCCTTCAGCTCTGGAAACAGCACAAACATTCATTAAAGAAGTAGTCAGGTTACATGGAGTTCCAACAAATATCGTTTCGGATCGTGGTGTCCAGTTCACCTCGAGATTCTGGAAGGCTCTCTGTGGATCTCTGGAAATCGAGTTAGCGTTCTCATCTGCGTATCATCCACAGACAAATGGCCAGACTGAGAGAACCAATCAGACGTTGGAGAAATATTTGCGCTGTTTTTCTACCTTTTCCCAAAATGATTGGGCCTCCTTGCTTCCCATTGCTGAATTCTCATATAATAACTCTCTGCACTCAGCTATTAACCAAACACCGTTCTTCGCCAATTATGGGTACCATCCATCCTTCCTACCTAGGTCAATTCCTGAATGCTCCGTACCCGCAGTTTCGGAGACAATGGACTTTTTCTCCACTAACAACAAGCTGCTGCAGGAGACCATGACTAAGGCTCAGGAAAATTACAAAATAATCTTTGATGGAAAGAGGCGCGGAGAACTTATCCTGGAACCTGGTAATCAGGTCTGGTTGTCCACTACCAATTTGAAGATGGCCTGCCCTTCCAGGAAATTAGGTCCTAAATTTTTGGGTCCTTTTTCCGTGAAGAGAAAAATTAACAATGTCGCCTACGAATTGGATTTACCTACATCCCTGAGAATACATCCAGTCTTCCACGTTACTCTTTTGAAGCCGGTGACTCCAAATCCCTTTGCTGGCCGCAGGGTTGGTCCCCCCAAACCTATCATTGTCAATGACGAAGAGGAATTCGAGGTGGAAGCAATCCTGGATTGTAGAAAACGGCGTAACTAGATCCAGTTTCTTATCAAATGGAAGGGGTACGGGCCTGAAGACAATTCATGGGAACCTGAGGACAACCTGCATGCGGGTGAGTTGTTACGAACTTTCAAGAACTCACATGCCTCCAAGTTGGCTCAACTGGGCATCCGGAGGCTGCCCTTAAGGAGGGGGCACTGTTATGAAAACCGTCATGTCAGACAGCTTACTGGTGCGCGCCAACGCGCGCTGGTGTGCGCGCTCCTGTGCGCTCCTGGTGTGCGCGCGTGCACACGTCCAGGGGCGCGTGCGGTGGTTTGCGTGCACCTGTGCGCGCTGTTAGCGCCAACCAGCCTATTTAATCAGGCAGCACCTGTTGGCCAGTGCTGCCTGATCTTCAGCTTTCCAGAGACCTTGCTCTTGTGTTTGAATCCTGTTTATACCTTGTCTGATCCTGTGACCCGGCTTACCCTTTGGATTTCCTGGACCTCTGCCTGCCTAAAGACCTCTGCCTGCCTGACGATTCTTTTGCCTGCTCCTCTGTACCTCACCATCTGAACACTGCCGAACCCCGCTTGTATCTGGATTACCCCACTTCATGCTGAGTGACCTGTGCCTGCATTCAATACCGCACCTTCTTCCCAGTGAGCTTTTACTATCTACATCCGGGACTCTTTAACTATCTCTCCTGCCCAGTGTATGTACATATCTGGACTTTACTACACCATCTGTGAACCCTGCATATCTACACCCCATCTTGCCACCAGTGGACTTTCACCACCAACTTCCGGAAACCCTGCACCAGGCTCTCTTACCCTTCCTGACTCTCGTGCCTCCTGTACCCATCTCCAGGGGCCGTGAGTGGGACCCGTATGGGAGACCTCCCTCTGCCCAAGTGGACTCATCGGTCAGGTACGTACCAGCGTGATACAAACTGTCCTTTTTTAATTAAAACACATAGCCAATGATTTAAGAAAAAAATATACATTTATTAGGGGTCATAACAAAATAAAGACGAAGGCAACACTGGATGAACTGGTGAAATTAGCGAAGTCTTTGTACCCCAGGGCACACATCAACTGTTTGACAGGTGAAATTGGGAGCCTGAGGAGTCCATTTAATAGGGAGCACAATCCGGTCCAGGACTCAACAGCCCGCACCTTTTCCCAGACCAGACTGAACCCAGGCCATCACTCTATTGTCTTCCTTCCATGCTTGCTTCCACGCTTGGTTTCAGGCTGTGGCTCTGGTGTTGGAGTTGTGGCAGGAGGTGAAGGAGGAGGAGGATGGTACAACTCACACAGGTGGGTTTTGCTTGTGATTTCGCCCCTCAACCCCTTATTTAGGGCTATATATATCATTTCCTCACAAAAGAGGCATTGGCCCACCTCCACTTCCTGCATTTTGTTGGAAACCATGCAGGCATAGGCCTCAAGAAGACTGGTGGGGGTTCTGAGGGCTGCAGAAGCCTGCTGAATTAACCCAAGTGCTGACTCCTCCACACTCCTCCCCTTCCTGGGCCTTTATTGTTGAAGGCGGAGGGGAGGGACCTGGGATTCAGGCTACTGGGCCTGGCCACCTCCTGGCTGCCACTTTCCCCTGCCACCTCCTGGCTGCCACTTTCTACAGCCTCCTCCTGGCTGAGGATTTCCTGTGTATAAAAAAGGAACATAGTTTTAGTTTATTGATCATCAATCACACACAATTTTGAGAAAAATGTTGAACAATGCTATACCTGATGCAAGCTGGGCTCCTCCACATCTTCTTCCTGGGTGGAAGGCCCAGGTTGGATGTTGGAAGCCTCAGCTGGGGTGGAAGGAAGAGTGAAAGGAAGGGTTGAGAGTGATGGCCTGATTTCAGTCTGGTCTGACAGAAATCACAGTCTGTCACAGTCTGGGGACATAAATGTCATCTGCTGCTGCTCCTGATCTCTGGGAATCCTGGACTTTCTATGATACAGAGGGCATCCAAAAGATATTTGTAGATTTCTATTCACGGTTGTATGAATCTGAAATCTTAAAATGCGCTCCCTATTATATGTGCACCTTAAGCCACTAATTTTGCACTTCAAATAGTTGATGTCTGCCGTGGGGATCTGTGGCTTCACAAATTCCAGCAATTTATCCAGTGCTGCCTTCCTCTTTAGTCAATTTGTATAAAAGGGGTGTTTTGTCTGCCATTAACAGGGCAGCTCTCTGTACAAATCAATGAATTGGGGGAGAAAATCATGATCGTTGAATCAATCCATTTTCTCTGCAAGACACAACACAAGACAAACCCTAATGTCAGGCTAACTCGCATAATCTTGTCCCAATATAGGCCTCAATCTCTAAGCAGTATAGGCCACTGATGCCCCAAGTTAAAATTTTACCTTCGTTAGAACGATCGGCGCTTCCGATACTCCATCCTCCACTCACAGATCCTATGTACGATGCACACGTGTTATGCTTTATATAGACTGCGCATGCATGAAACTCCGCCCGCCCCTGACATTCTTTATAGTATATTCCCCACCCCTTGTCTTTTGGCGCAGTGGGAGAGCACATGGCAGAGAGACAACAGGTGCATGAAAACATCAGCAATGCTGAAAGCCCGGAGCCACGAACGTCCGGATCCCAGAGGAGATTTAAGGCCTCTAATATGTCCTTTGTAGAGATGGTGGAGATGGTGGACATCTTGAAGAAGGCCGACTATGAGGGGAACCATGGTCCTTACCCAAACCCAAATGTCAGAAAGGCCAAGATCATGACTAAAGTTGTGAAAAGTCTGCAGAAGAATTTTGGGGTACGGCGATCCAAGGATCAACTGAGGAAACGATGGTCAGACCTCAAATTGAGGGAGCAGGATCAGTACAGAAGAATCAAGAGTGCTGCAAAAAAAGTAAGTATTTTGTTGTGTGTTCCTATTCTTCTTATTATGTTCGTGCTGCTCCGTGTGCTTTTCTTTACTGTTTTACAAATTAAAATGGCAAGTTTTAGGTTCGTGGGCACAGTAATCGTTCGTAGTAAACATTGTTCGTTCGCCCACTAATACGATATTTTTGGCAGGTGCAGGTTAACTAAATTTGTTCAGGCCTATTTGTATTAAAAGAAGTTTAGTACATTGTTGTCTAGATGGGTTTGTAACTAGAATGAAATGCAAACTTGATTCAGTGTAAGGAGAGGACACTCAGCAGCTGTTTACACATCTGGATGCAGGAGCACTAGTGTGGGACACCAGAACAAACTTTTTTAGGGTGTCCCACACAGGTGCTCCAGTGGATACTAGGGGTGTCTCCATGTGTGACACTTTACACAAAAAGCTAAGTATTCAACTTGAAGAAAGGGAAAAACCATGTCTTCAGCTTGGAACTCTGCCAAAACAGACAATTGTACGACACTTCCAAGCAATGTTTCATATTCCTACTTCTTGCCTCAAATATCTGTGTACTAAGTATACCTTTATTTTATTCACATAGGGGAGAAAAGAATCAGGACGTCAGAGGACACCAAGGACCCCCCAACCTCCTAAAGAAGGGCAAATCACAAAACCACAACCTGAGGATGTGGAGGAAGGAGAGGTTTATGAAGTGGCGAAATAGTGACCACAATAGGTGAGTGTCTGAGACCACAGCTTCAGGTAATAGATGTATGCCTTCATATTTATAATACATGGTGTGTTTTTTGATTTTAGGTGATGTGGATGTTGTGGAAGAAGAATCTAATTTCACAAGTGCAAGTGCACACGTCCTCATCAGGGAGATCATGATGTGCAATCAGGATTTACAGAAGATCAAGGAAGACATCAATGATGTTGAAAAAAGACTCAAAAACATCATTGATGTTTTAGGCAGAATATAAAACACACCAACATTTTATAATTTTTTGATTTTTAGTAGAACTTTTCTAAAAAATGTTAAAAGGCCAAATTTTGAAGATGCACACAGTGTGTCAACATGTGCTATCTGCCAACACGGGATATCAATGTACGCGTTTTGTGGGTGCAACCACTTCCTCGCAACTCAAGTAGCTGAGAGGAAGGGGTTGTACCCCCGAAACACGTCCATTGATCCCCCATGATGGGAGCTAGCACATGTTGACCTTAGGCATGGGATCAGGAGGGAAATCCCCATTTTGACTCTCAATTTGTGTGCATCTTCAAAATTTGGCTTTCACAGGGGTGACATCACCCCATCTGATGAAGGCAATATCAACACAGTTTGGACATACTAATGTCTGATATTGCCTTCAATTTATCAAAGTTGAACTTTGTAAGTTCCTGAGTTGTGTATTGTTTTATGTTTTAAAAAACATGCCTGTTTACCACAAAAAAAGGATATTTCTACTGTCCCAAAAAAAATATATATATATTCCAAAAAATATGTTGGTTTGTTCAAAAACCCTTTTCTAAACGCACATGTGAATGTGCACAGAGTAAAAATTTTTCTACTCAACAATGTTTGGCTTCTTCTTTCAATCATTAATAGCAGTTTTTTACTTAAGTTGGTGTTTACAGTGACAATGGGGTTATTTCCTAAAGGCAAATCCACTTTGCACTAAAGTGCACTTTCAGTGCACTTTGTACTACAAGTGCACTTTCAAGTGCACTATAGTAAATAACACCCACAGTGCTTTGTAATTTGCATAAATCAGGCCATTATCGTCACTCCAAAAAATGAATTTAGGGTGCTGAAAATGATGAATATTATTATCATTAATGCATTACATACATTAACAACAAAAATAAGGTGTGTGTGTAGCAGACCCACAACATAAATAATAGTTAGCCTCATGTATCAAAAAAATTACGTTGGTACTATTGCATTAACATTAAGAAAATGGCCAAAAAAAAAAAAACATTGGAGAACCTAGGAGACAGCTAAAAGAAACACAAGCAGTAATCAAAGGAAATAATTTTCATTTTAAAATACAAATTTATTTTAAAAATACATTTATTTAAATACATATAATGTGATGTTAAAGGATAAAACTTACCCTAATATAGTCCTTCTGCAGGACCTGAATGATGGCAGAACAGGTCTCTGGAATAATGATCCCTAGAGCCTGAAGGGAGATGCCTGTTGAGAACTTGATGTCCTGCAGACTTCTCCCTATCGCCAAGTACCGCAAGGTGGTGACGAGCCTCTGTTCGGGAGTGATGGCTTGCCGCATGCAGGTGTCCTGCTTTGTAATATAAGGGGACAGCAAAGCCAACAGATGGTGAAAAACTGGGTCCGTCATCCGGAGATAATTCCTGAAATCATCAGGATTATTCTCACGGATCTCCCGCAACAAAGGCATATGAGAGAATTGGTCCCGCTGGAGCAAAAAATTATTCGTCCATGAACTTCTCCTCGCCCTGTTCACGGACTGGACTTGGGTCAAAGTAAGAACCCCAACACCAAGCCCCTGCACAGCACAAACTGTACGATGAGTATATACCCACAACATGGCTTCAAAACGGTCGGCTGGTCAGAACGAACTAACAGAACGCACTGAAAATCAGAAAGGCCTGAGAAGAGCGAGCTGAAAATCAGAAACGAGTGGACAAGAACGCACTGAAAATCAAATATGTAATATACAAATATGCACTGAAAACCAGATGCAAAATGACTACACGCACTGAAGAACAGATACGAACCCACAAGCACAAACTGAAGAGCAGTAACGAACTGAAAAGCACAAGGCTGAAAATTGATAATCGTCTCTCACCAAACTTCTACTAACACAAGATAAACACGAGATTGGCAGAAGGAGCCCAAAGGGTGGCGCACTGGCTATTGAACTTCCTCTTTATAGTGTCGTCGTCAGCACGTTCTTGACGATCGGAAATTTCCGACAACATTTGTGCGACCATGTGTATGCAAGACAAGCTTGAGCCAACATGCGTCGGAAAAAAGTCCCAGGATTTCATTGTCGGAATGTCCGATTGTGTGTACGCAGCATCAGGGTATTTCTGCCATTTTAGCAAGAAGGATTCTTTGGGCCTCGGCTCTTGGATATATTTAAAGAAGTGCCAGGATGAAAGTATCTATCCAGTTAAGGCATTGAGATATTGTATGAATATTATTGTATGAATATTAGGCCAGATTACCAATTTATAATAGTATTAAAAAGATGTTTGGACAAATTACATTTAAGTAATATAAGGATCACAGATCACAACACATTCTTTTTGAATCGGAGTAGCTACAGAGTCAGCTGGATTTGGTTTAGAGGCTAATAGCATTAAGAAAATAGGAAGATGGGGTTCTGACTCTTTACAAATTGTATATTTGTCCTTATTAATTCATTACTCTGTTTCAGGTAATCATCGCTCGGTGTGGATAGTGGGACATTCATATTCAAATAATACCCAGGTTAAGATGGTTGGAATCGATTACCGTATTTATCGGCGTATAACACGCACCCCAAGTTTAGGAGGAAATTTTAAGGGAAAAAAACTTTTTAAGGAAAAAAAATTTAAATGGCCATCAATGCAGCCTTCTTAGTGTCATTTGCAGCCTTGCATCCTTGGCAGTGTCAATTGCAGCCTTGCATCCTTGTCAGTGTCATTTGCAGCCTTGCATCATTGTCAGTGTAATTTGCAGCCTTGCAGCCTTCTCAGTGTCATTTGCAGCCTTGCATCCTTGTCAGTGTCATTTGAAGCCTTACATCCTTGTCAGTGTAATTTGCAGCCTTGCAGCCTTCTCAGTGTCATTTGCAGCCTTGCATCCTTGTCAGTGTCATTTGCAGCCTTGCATCCTTGTCAGTGTCATTTGCAGCCTTGCAGCCTTGTTAGTGTAATTTTCAGCCTTGCAGCATCCATCTGCAGCCTCCTCAGTGTCATTTGCAGCCTTGCCCAGGCTGCAGTTAAACTGCAGTGACATGTCAGTGTCACTGCAGTTTCAAAATTGGCGCCATTGGCCGCTCTCGGCAGCTTTCGGCCACCTTCGGCCGTTCTTGGCCGCTTTTGCCTGCCTTCTGCCGTTCTCGGCCGCCTTCGGCCTTTCTCAGCAGCTTTCGGCCATTCTCGGCAGCTTTCGGCCGCCGAGAATGGACAAAGGCGGCCAAAAGATGCCGAAAACGACGGAAGGCGGCCGAAAGCTGCAGAGAAAGGGCGAAGAGGGCCGAGAATGGCCGAACGCTGCAGAGAAAGGCCAAAGGTGGCCGAAAGCCGCTGAGAAGGGCCGAAAGTGTCTGAAAGTCGCCCAGAGGCTCACAAGGGCGGGGGATTGGCGTATAACATGCACCCCTGATTTTCCCCTGATTTTAATAAGGTACGTTTAAGCCGCTAAAGAAAGTTTGCAAGAGAGTGAACAGAGCTTTGAAAAAAGTAATTGTTCCACAGTTAGGTATTTAATTTTGTCATGTTGACCTTGAGGGTGGTATGTTAGTATATGTTTAAAAAAGAAATGATGGTCAGCCCGAGTCTTAGTGGCTGGGTTGAGCTTTGGTGAATTCTGGATAATTTTTTGGTTGAGAAATGTATCTAGGTAAATAAAGTTTATGGTGTTATATATGATTCAGATGAAAACCAATAAACCATGCCACGGCCTATTTTTGATCCAAATATTTTGTGTGGAGTGTTTTTTTATTATGCATGTTTGCAGGTTTTGTTAGCCTGGCGCCTGTGGTCCCATGTGGAAAAAATTAGGGGGGTAGCCTATTTTTTGGCCCCCCTTGCCTCATGGGGCCATGACATTGGCTATTTTTTTAAATTTAAAGAAGGTTAAATGGGGCTTATTCTTTTTTTGTTTACAAACTATTTTATTGAGTGCAAAAGGTGGTACAAAAAGAGTACAAAAATATGCTGAAACTTGACAGTAATCATATGTTTTACATATGTAACAATGTAAGGTACAAATAATAAGGTAGGAATTCTTAACAAAGGTACAAAAGTTTTGAATATGGTCTATAGTACATTATAAAGGATAGACTGATGATTTATGTGTAGACATTCTCAGGTTGGATTGAAGAAGGATATGGAACATTTGAAAACTAGAATAAACAACGTCAATCTCATGGAAAAAATATTTCATACCATTCAGAACACATCACATTTATACAATAAAAAATGGGATCCTTGGTTTAAATGGGGCTTATTCTTATTGGTAGTTTAGGGTCACATGTCAGAGAAGATACCAGAGGGTTAAAAGGTGAAATGGGGAATGGCTAGTTAGGGCCAGGTGACCTTGAAACCTTCTGGAAGGCTTTTGGGGAGTTTATTTAAGGAACCCTCCTAAATTTTGGCAGACCCCACAGAGGAGTTATAGAACAAGAAAAACTGCGCCAGGTAGAAAATATATATATAATAACTAAATGTCCCATAAGATGGTAATGACACTCCTAATAGGGACTACTAGTGTGGGACCAGTAAAAACAAATGTAAGAAATGTGTGATGTACACAGACTCTTCTTTTGATCATGAGTATCAAGAGAAAAATGTACAGTAAAAAATAATTAAAAATTATACATAATGTGGCAGAACAGTCCTTATACTGTAATTAAAATCAAACAGCACGAGGATAAGCCTATAGAAATTATATTAAAGTTCATAAACTGGATGTCATCTGAAAGATGTAAGTTCTTATTCTTAGAAACCAAGAGATGCAGACTTTAGATTCTCATCACACCGCTGTGCTCCACATCACACAAAAGTGCCGCCACCAGTATAAAATCTCCTTACCAGATGGTTGGTAAGTTACAGCCAATCAAACTAAGCCCATACAGGAATCCTGACTTCCAAGGAGAGGCGATATCCAAACGAGAGGTATCCCAAAGCCTGCCACTCACAACAGACAAACTTCCGACCAGACCCAGTGCAAAGATCTAATTCAGGGAGTAGCACTCGGCGGTGCATCCAAAAGTTGCCAAAAGAAAAAGAGGGCAGACCATAGTGTGATATAGTTTTTAAAAAGTTGAGTATTTAATTAATGAAAAGGTACTCACATAGATAGAAATAAAAAGAGCATGGACAGGCTCCAAGTGGATAAAAGAACAGACGCCGGCCGGCATCGATAACGAACCCTTCCTCCTTCCTGAGACGCTACAGCGTGATGACGTCACTACACGCCCTCCCAGACGCGTTTCGTCATACAAGACGTTTTCAATGGGGATAGGGCCGTGCAGTGAGCCATCACGTTATATAGCACCAAGCCTCGTTATGGGAGGCAAGACACGGAAGGGACTCCATCTTTACTAAGGGAAAGGATGCCCATAAGTGTCAGATTTACAAGGGAACTGTGTGTTAATGTCATATTATTTCTGGTCACAACCTGAAACAGTCCAATTGCTCAGTTGTTTGATATAAAAGCCAGAAATATGATTTTTTTTTTATAAAATTAAGATTATGTATGGCCCATGAGGGCGAGTGTTTCAACATGTGAAATAAACCTAAAACGAAGGTTTTAACTATTGTGTGACTAAACTATATATAGTATAACTTGGAATGTTTGTGACAACATCCCCGAAATTCACCGAGTGGTAATTATCTCTATTAGACACATATCCAAACTGAACGGAGAAAAATGTTCATTTCACCCGCGGTGTCTGGACATGTACCCCAATATCTATTTGATTAGAAGTTGTGGGTATAGTGGCAACTAAAATCATAAATAAATATGTGTTATAGCGTGGTCAAAAGTTTTAAAAAATAATGACGGTAAGACGGGGGGTCGGGGAAAAGTGACACCCATCCCTACCCCAGAATAGGAAGGAGGGAGAGTACGTCAATACCAGACATAGTACTTACTACTATACATATAATCAATATTCCATAAAAAATGGGTCCCTATCTCGGGGATCCAGATCTTCTTGCATAAGGCTGATATGATTTACAAATTGGTGACCTTCCTTACACAACAACAGCATCCATGTACTGAGGGAAGGGAAAGGGGATCACGGAATGTTCGTGCAATTCCATATCAAGGAAACAGTGGCAGTAATAAGAATAAATTGTCCAAGTGACTGGAAAAAAGGAATTTGGAACGCAAACATTGTTCCTAATCACAGGAAGTTTGCGTTTTAAGGTACCAATTCCCAGGGGGCAAGGGGGGAAGGAAAACAAGATCTTAATCCCCGAACTAGGGAGGGCCATATACAACGAAACTTACATCTGTTCAAAAAGATAAATTGAACAGTGTTTACATTATCTTATTTTATTTACATGTGGTATGAGCATACGAATTTCTTTGGATAACTTGCAAAGATTCAGGCATTATTGATAAAGGCGTTAACGTCTGTCTCAATATTCATTCCATATGGGACATATGTTTTTAGTCGATGAATCCAGGCCATCTCCAACTTGGAGATTTCTCTGACCAAAAGGTCACCTCTCCAATTGGGCTTGTGTTTATCAATACCCAAGAAGAGTGTATTGGAGGGGTCCCTATTATGTACTAAACGATAATGATTGGAGACAGAATGATTCTTAAAGCCTGAGATAATGTTTGTGATGTGTTCGTTGAGGCGCACCTGTAACGGACATTTAGTGCGGCCCACGTACTGCAAGCCACAAGGGCATTGCAATAAGTAGACGACCCCAGTGGAGGCACAAGTGATGCAAGGTTTAATCGTGAATGTCCTCTGTGTGGCAGTCGATAAGACAGAGGTGATTCTTCTAGATGAATTAGAATTAAAACGACAAACTCTGCAGCGTTTACATTGATAGAATCCACTCAGATGATCAAAAAACCCTTTACTTCTCACTGGAGGATTAAGAATGTTAGGAGCCACTTGGCTCTGTAAAGACTGTGCACCCCTAAAGATAACCCTTGGTTCTGGTGGTAAAATATTGCCAAGAATGGTATCATTAGTGATAATGTGCCAGTGTTTCTTGATTAGTTGTTTGATGTTATTATGTTGTATGGAGTAAGTTGTGATAAATGGTACAACTGGAGCGGTCCCGGATGTGGTCCCAGGGACCTTCTCCATCAACAGTTCTCCTCTATTCCTGGCACTTACTACTTTAAGTGTTTCCCGGAGATCGCCCTCTGGATAGCCCTTTTCAATAAACCGACCAACAAGGACTTCGGCCTGTGTAAGGAACTGCTGTTGGTCAGTACAATTCCTCCGAAGCCTCAAGAATTGGCTCTTAGGAATTGCCTTTAACCAAGTGTTGTGATGGCAGCTCCCGACTGGGATGAAGGAATTTCTGTCGGTGGTTTTGAAAAACGTAGAGGTAGTAAAGACACTATTCCTGATACTAATGTTCAAATCAAGGTAGTGGACATCCAACTGACTGGCCTCAAACTTAAGAATGATTCCTCTGACAGCGCGCATGTGCGGGATCCCGGAGGAAGTCGTGTTCTAGCCGGGCTCCTCACACTCCGACCCATTGAAGCTAACTATAGCGGCAGCAGCAGAGCTTGAACTCGGGAAACCGAGCGGCATAGACCCGGAACTGGGGATGAACAGGAGAGCCACAGGTCAGCCCAAAAAAAGGCAACTAAAACAGGCAAAGACCGGCGGACGGGCCGGGCCCTCGCCGACCCACACACAGCAGCCCAAGATGGCGCCCGCACGAGGGACAGCACGAGGCAGCACAGCCCAGAACGCTGAAACGGAGCAAGGTAGGGGAGACCCCCAGAGAGACATAGCTCCCGACCCCCAACACACTAATCCCCAAACTGAACCTGCAAAAACCAGGGACCCCTTTTCATCCCAATCATCCGGGGAATATGATGCCGAAACACAGGGTGATTCCCTATCACAGCCCCCATCACCGGTCATGTTCAGGGACATTCAAGAGCCTGCAGACTCCCCGATGTCCTCTATGGACAGAAATATGGCAGAAATGACAGATGCTATCTTCAGTCAGCCTAATCCAGGGACTCTAACACCCGACCCGCAGCCAGTACAATATGCAGGAGATACAGTGCTACTTGCACGCTTTTCCACAATGCTGCAGCAAGAACTGTCCAAAGCATGTGCCATAATAACTACAGACCTAAAGAAGGACATTCAAAGCATAGGCGAACGATTTGAGATGATCGAAAACAAATTAGAGGCCACAGTCAGAAAAGTTAACCAAAACTCGCACATGATTACAGATCTTCAGGATAGATTGGAAGAAGCAAATGCAAAGATCGAAGATTTAGAAAATAGATCACGCAGATACAATGTGCGCATCAGAGGCCTCCCCGAGACTCACACTGATCTTGAAACAGCTATGGCAGAACTTATGAAAGATTTAATCCCTGACATTAAGTCGCATCATATGGAGATCGATCGTATTCATAGGGCCCTTACAGCCCCTAGGCAGGACGGCCTACCAAGAGACATTATTGTCAAGCCACATTACTACCGTATTAAAGAAAAGCTGATGTTTGCAGCGCGCAACAGACAGGATCTCACTTTGCTGGGAGCACCCATTCAGCTATTTACAGATCTGGCCCCCTCGACGGTTCAAAAACGCAGGAACCTAAAGCCATTACTCCAACAGCTCATACACAAACAGATAAAGTACAGATGGTCATTCCCGTTTCGATTGTCATTTACTTTCAAAGGCAAATCATACTCTTTTGCAACATTCCAAGATGGAGAAGACCTATTGTTACACTTAGGAATCATCTCTCAAAATCGGGATACCTCCCCTTCCTCACGCCAAGAAAATCGTTCCCTTTCCCCGTTATGGCAAGATAGGAGAAATACAAGACAAGGAAGGGCCCCGCAAGAAACCTGAAGGAAGACGCAAGAACATTTGGTTGGAAAAGTTTCTGATTTTTGACTCTCCACGCGTAATTGGGGGATATTTACCCCCAAGGGGAGAAAGACATTCCCTACCTCTGCTGAGAAGACTCTAAGCTCTTCACGGCACAAGATGCGGACTAATTTTTATTTTTTCTAGTTTTATTTCTAATTTTTATTGCTATTACCTTCTTTTTATTTTTTGAGCAGCTAGCGACGGGAAGATCCCCCCGGGCTGGCTAAAGCTTAAAGTTCATGGGTGGTGGGGGGGGGGGCCGGACACCGCAATCCCCAAAAGAGAGCCCCGGGGGGGCGTCGGGCCTGCGGCTCGGGGGGGGGGGGGGCCTGAGGGCGCCGGGCCGCCCCAGAGTCGCAGGCCCGGAATTGGGGAGGGCTGACCCACACCGGGCTTAATCATAGTTATGGTTGTAGTTATGGTTATAGTTATACACGCTACTATGTTACAAGCTGCCAGATGGCGGAAAAATTTAAATGGGTCGGGGTGGTTATCCATGCCACCCATCTGTGAGACAGTCCTTCTCGGATGAGGGGGATTCTCTTACACTACTTAAATCAGGCACTATGCCTGTTAAGGGTTAAACCCCGATACGTTACTAAGGAAATTATGTACATTACATATGCACCTTTGGGCCATAGGCCAAATGTTTTTATCTCTAATGTCGATCTAATCTTTGCTTCTGTTTCCTCCCTTCCCCTCCCCTTCCACATTCTACTGAGGGCTCCACGCGCCAATTCTGTGCTCTGGTCCTGGTCCAATACGAACAAGAGGTCAACGGTAACAAAAGACCCAAGGCCTAACATCAAGGCGCAAGGTAAGAGTGCTCTGCCTTTCCACGATGGCTAAACACTATCTGTCAGACTATTCCATAATCACACACAATGTACACGGTTTTAATTCCCCAACTAAAAGAACCAAAGCTTTCCAATACTACCATACCCAACGAGCTGACGTGGTCCTGCTGCAGGAAACCCATTTTACTAAAACATCGGCCCCAAGATATTTAAATAGTAGATATCAACAATTTTACTTAGCGTCAGGTTCTGACAAAAAAGGGGGTGTGGCTATCTGTTTCTCAAAACGAACCCCATTCACCCCTGACACTATCCTCAAAGACAAAGCGGGCAGATATATCATGGCAGTGGGTCGCCTACATGAACAAAAAGTGACATTTATTTCATACTATGCTCCCAATTCGGGTCAGACAGAATTTTTTAGCAAGATGCTGCAGACACTGATGCCTAGGGCACAGGGACGAATAATTATGGGGGGGGACAGCAATGTACCACTTGATAGGATAATGGATAAATCAAACCCCTCTAAGATATTCCTTAAAAAACCACCACTCAGTAGCAACAAAATTGCACGTCTCCTCCATCTCCATGACCTGATAGATGTCTGGAGGGAGAAGAACCCTACAGCCAGAGACTACACGCACTACTCTCAGGTTCACCGCACATACTCCCGAATTGACCACATTCTAGTACAGTCACCCCTAATACCCAATATAACCTCAGCCAAAATATTGAATACGCCTTGGTCCGACCATTCCCCTATTAAGATAGCTACAACAGGGCTGTGGTCTAAACCACGCCCCTCCCCATGGAGGTTGAACATAAGTTTATTAAATGACCCCGTAATATTTAGTGAAGTAGAAAAAGAACTGCAGGCATATTTTAGGACGAATAAGGCTTCCGACACATCTCCGGCAATAAACTGGGCAGCACATAAGGTGGCTATAAGGGGGAAATTGATACAGATAGCAGCTAGAGCTAAAAGGAACCGGGAACAAAACATTAAACAACTAGAATTAAAGCTTGAAGAACTCATAAAAGACCAACATACCAACCCACAGGTAGACAATAGACAAAAAATAGATGACATAAGGCTGGAACTGAATTTATGCCTGACCACTAAAGCGGAGAAATACATCTCTTGGTCGAAACACAAATACTACACTATGGGAGACAAGCCGACCACGCTACTGGCCAGGAAACTGGTACCTAGAACTTATACCCCGACCCTACCTAAGCTGAGGCTACCAAACGGTCACCCCACACAAAGCCCTGAACTGATCCTTCAAGAATTTCACAGGTTCTATTCCAATTTATATGCAGCACAAACTAAAATCTCACCGAGCCAGATAACAAGTTTTTTTCGGGATATACAATTGCCCCAACTTACACGAGATCATGCAGAATTGATGGACAAGGAATTCACAGAAGCAGAGGTTAAGATGGCTATAAAAGCCACACACCCTTCCAAAGCCCCGGGACCTGATGGGTTCCCAGGCCACTACTACAAAAAATACCAGGAGATACTTGTCCCTCACTTGTGCTCATATTTTAATGATCTTAGGCGTGAAGGCACGATCCCTCCCAACGAAAA
The DNA here is from genome assembly GCA_028564925.1 of Lithobates sylvaticus. NCBI lineage: Eukaryota > Metazoa > Chordata > Amphibia > Anura > Ranidae > Lithobates > Lithobates sylvaticus. Next base: position 194,978,056 of record CM053030.1, on the reverse strand, counting down.
CTTCGCATACATACACGTATTGCCAAAACCAGGGAAAGATCACGGAGATTGCGCTAACTACCGCCCAATCTCCTTGATCAATACGGACCTGAAGGTAATGACTAAAATATTAGCATTCAGAATGAACTCCTTTTTATCCCGCTACATCCACCCGGACCAGGCAGGCTTTATTCCTAACCGTCAGGCCTCAGACCAGACTCGCAGGGTGATCAACCTTATCACGGCCATCCAAGCGGATTGGGACGCCAGGGGGAGCAGACAGGGTATGCTGCTGTCCCTGGACATCCAAAAGGCTTTCGATTCCCTATCATGGGACTATTTACTATTGGTACTAGGGCGATTCGGGTTCGGTGAGAGCTTTCTGACACTCCTCCAAAAATTGTATAATACTCCAGCAGCTTCACTGATGATCAGGGGCTACATGTCACGACCCCTGGACATCAGACGAGGAACAAGACAAGGTTGCCCACTCTCTCCACTACTTTTCGCGCTCGCCATAGAACCCCTAGCCATAAAAATTCGCTCTAATCCTGACATCAGGGGTATAATGGGAGGGGACAGGGAACATAAATGTCTGCTTTTCGCAGACGATCTGCTACTAACATTATCATCCCCGATTACTTCCCTCCCCAACCTATACGCCGTACTGCAACCATTCTCACAGATCTCAGGACTCCAAATAAATCATAATAAATCAAGAGCACTGAACCTTTCCCTACCGAACCCGGTCCAGAAAACAATCGAACAATCCCACCAATTTAAATGGGAACAAGAAGCCCTCCCATATTTGGGAATCCAGCTGACACCCTCTATACAAACACTCTATAGATATAACTACCCGCCCCTATATAAAAAACTAGCAGAAGACCTAGCGAGATGGCAGATACACCCACCATCGTGGTTTGGCAGACTACACTCTATAAAAATGAACGTGTTACCGAGACTGCTGTACCTATTTCGTACATTACCAATATCTCTAAACCGTACTGACTTACTCTCATTTCAAAAAAAAATCTCACAATTTATATGGGGGGATAGGAGGCCTAGGGTGAACAGGAAGACAATGTACACTCCGAAGTCAAAAGGCGGGTTAGGTCTACCGGACCTACAGAAATACTTTAATGCAGCCCAACTAGCCCAACTAGTGAGATTTCATTCTCATGCACCCCAAACAAGTTGGATGGCTATGGAATCCTACTCATGCCGCCCCACCCCGGTCTCACATCTAATGTGGCTAACAATGAAGGAAAGACCACTAATATTATGCCCCACCCTCTCATTTTCTCTGGAAATATGGGATAGGCTCACGAGAACACATAAATTCAGATCCCCCCATACTCCGCTGGCACCCCTTTTGGGGAATAGGGAGTTCACCCCGGGCCTCCTTTCACCCTCTTCCTTTAAATGGTGGACTAACAAGGGATTGATCAGGATCGCTGAATTTTGTGATCATAGAGGTATAATAACAGAAAGAGCGTTGATTGATAAGTACCAGATGCCACAGACGGAAAAATATAGACTAACCCAAATACAGCACTACCTACGCTCCCTAACAAAAAGGGGAGAACTATCATCGGTAACTCCCATGGAAAGCCTGTGCAAACAATTTGATAAGCTGAGGGGTCACATATCAGCCATATACACGATGCTGACAGAAGTCACAGCAAAGTTAAACCACATGACTATGTGGGAACAGGACATCCAGGAGACACTGGAGTTAGACGAATGGCAATCGTTATCAATCAAGGCTTCTCGCTCTCTTATTAACACCTCAATTATAGAAGCCAACTACAAAGTTCTGCTAAGATGGTATATGGTACCGACCAGATTGGCCACTTTTGTTCCAGGAGCCTCCCCGAACTGTTTTAGGGGCTGCGGACAGCTGGGGACAGCCTACCACATTTGGTGGACGTGTCCAAAGGTTAGGAGATTCTGGATCAGGGTCTACAACTTTGTGTACACCCTCACCCAACAAAACCTCCCAAAAGCAGCTAGGAACGCATTAATGGGAGACACAGTATCTGGGGTCCCCCGATATAGTGGCAGGCTCCTTACCTTTATATTTATTTCAGCCAGAATCACTATAGCGAGAAATTGGAAATCCGCAAGCCTACCACTGGATCAATTCAAACGTAAATTGTCATGGATTATGGTAAATGAAAGGTTGACTGCGTTGATACAAGACAAAATGAAAGTCTTCCATAAAATATGGGACCCCTGGATCAGGTACCTGACAAATGACCCTAGGACCCTTCCGAATGAGGAAGGGACCTAACTACACTGGCGGCGTGGAGCCCCCCCCCCCCCCTTTTCTCCTCCCCTTCTTCTCTCCCCTCTCCTCCACTTTATTCCTAGATCTTGAATCTCCTTCTCCCCTCCTTTACCTCGACTTTTCTCGACCTCTACCTAGACTAACTGGGATAATTGTTTGCACTTTTTTGGGTCCAAGATCCTAATGTTTTATATAAAGAGACTATATATATTTTTTTTTGCTACCTATAACTCCTCTAGCACGGTCTAAGACTATGTAAAGTAATTATGCCGGGCAAAAACTTACTGTAAATCCTAGGACACCCGCTAGATGATATCTAGAGAGGCTGCTATATACAAAGATCGAATACCAGATAACCACCATGCGGCCAGCCAAGAGAGGAGGGAGTGAAGGAGAAAACTTAGACAAGAATTGTTATTGTTAATACGAAAGTTGTACTTTACTTTGTACCTTGTGAAAACTAATAAAAATTATTGCAAACTAAAGAATGATTCCTCTTTGGTTGGCATTGAGGTCATTCATGAATTTCTCCAAGTCCCCATATTGGCCGTCCCATAGGAGGAGGATGTCATCAATATACCTAGCCCAAAGGGCAACCTGCGGTATATTTTGGGAATAGATGACATCCTCCTCCCATTTGGCCATAAACAAGTTTGCCAAACTAGGGGCATATTTGGCACCCATGGCTACTCCAGTGTCCTGTCTGTAGAAGTTGCCGTCAAACCAAAAATAGTTGGATGCTGCGGCAAACTTCAAGAGTGACATAAGAAACTTCACTTGTTTTTGGGGGAGGCCAGAGCCCCTATCCAGATAGGTTTGTACAGCCTCAAAACCTAAATCATGAGAGATGATGGTATACAAGGACGTTACATCTATGGTTGCCATCCACATCCCACTGGTGGGTGACTTGCTAGACAGAAGAGTGATAATATGTCTAGAGTCTCTCACATAGGAGGGCATAGATCGTACCAGGGGCTGCAAATAAAAATCTATGTATCTGCCCACCCGGGACGTGATGGAATCGATGCCACTCACAATGGGGCGTCGTCGTCCCACAGAGGAGTTGTCGTGAAGAGCTTCCCTACCCACCCCCCCCCCCCCCCATCGCGGCCAAGGTTTATGTGGTGGGTCCCTTTGGTTAAGTTAATCAAAGGGGATATGTTAGAATATGTTTAAAAAAGAGATGATGGTCAGCCCAAATCTTAGTGGCTGGCTTGAGCTAAATAAAGTTTATGGTGTTATATATGATTCTGATGAAAACCAATAAACCAGACCTATTTTTGATACAAATATTTTGTGTGGGGTGTTTTTTTTTATTATGCATGTTTGCAGGTTTTGTTAGCCTGGCATCTGCGGTCCCATAAGTTCTGTTTTTCTGTTCAGCCCAAACTGACCCATGTTTAGGCAGCTTTAGTCCTCTCCAAAAAAAAAAAAAGATAATGAACACAGCCACCACTTTAAGGAACTGGTAAGCTGCAATATATAACATTTTCATTCTAGCTACCCTTTAACCACTTGAGTACTAACTTGTATATACCTTTTCATTACCAGGCCATTTTCAAATTTTCAGTGCTGTGATAGTTTGACTGACAATTACTTGGTCATGCAAATTAATTTGTTCAAATGTTTTTGAACAGACAAAGCTTTCCTTTAGTGTTTATTTTTTGCTATATAAATAAAAAAGGCCATAAATATAGGAAAAAATAAATGTTTCTTTTAATTTATGTCATGAAACATATCAAATAAAAATGCCAGAACAATGTAAAAATCACCCTTTTTTTCTGAAACTAAGAAACATGCTGGTATTGTGGGGGTAATGCAGTTTAATAATTGTGCACTAGATACATTAACAACTTGCAGAAAGCCCATCGTACATATACTGCAACAGTGCGGCCGCTCTGTGTCAGATAACGTATGTGACTTTAAACTTCCGGGCCTGGGGCGCGTGCCGCCAGTGACCTGCTCCAGTTGTAATCACACACAGAGGGAGCGCCCAGTGGCAGGTACTGTGGACTCGATGTATGTCGGCAACCGCCGATTAGACAGTACACAGGCAGAATGGCAATCTTGTAAACAAAGCAGATTGCCATTCTGTCAGAAGGCAAAGTATTGATCCTGTGTCTCTGCAAAGCAGGAACATGGATCAATGCTTTCCCGTAGTCAAAGCACCTCCCACACAGTGAGAAAGCACAGGCTAGGCACACAGTTAACCCTTTGATCGCAGTCCCACTATAAAATGCTGATCGCTACCATTATTATTTAAAGAAAAAAAATATATGTATAAAATAAAAATATTCCATAGTTTGTAGACGCTATAACTTTTGCGCAAACAAATCAATATATGCTTATTGGGAATTTTTTACTACAAATATGTAGCAGAATACATATTGGCCTAAATTGATAAAGAAATTAAATTTTATAATTTTTTCTATTGGATATGTTTTATAGCAGAAAGTAGAAAATATAATTTTTGCTTTTTCAAAATTGTCAGTCTTTTTTTGTTTAAAGCACAAAAAATAAAAGGGTGATCAAATACCACCAAAAGAAAGCTCTATTTGTGGGGAAAAAAAGGACAAAAAATGTATTTGGGTACAGTGTCGCAATTGTCAGTTAAAGTAACGCAGTGCCGTATCGCAAAAAAAGGCCTGGTTATGAAGGAGGGTAAAACTTCTGGAGGTCAAGTGGTTAAACGTACAGGTCATACATGGGGGGGCGAATGGCTTAATGTACAGGTCCAGTGGAGGATGGAGATGTGGAGGTAATTGTGCAGATTGTTTGATATGAGAAGTGAGGAGGTTAATATACAGGTCACACAGAGACATCACAGTGATCACAAGGTACAGGGCTGTTAAAATTGGCTCTGTTCATTTTGTCTGTGATGTTCGCCACCCAAGAATGGGTCACAATGTAGCCATTAATGGGTTCATTGGCCTCCCAAGCGTTATTTCTGTACTGCCATAACAAGTGCCAGTGCAAAAATATCCAGCTCTTTTTTGTTTAACCACGTGCCGCCCCCCCCCCCCATATAGCAGAATGACGGCAGCAAAGTGGTTTAAAAATCCTGACCGGGCGTCATATGATGTCCTCAGGATATTGAGCCGCTGCGCGCCCCCGGGGGCGCGCATCGCGGCGATCGTTGTTGCGGGGTGTCAGTCTGACACCCCGCACCTACGATCTCAGTAAAAAGTCTCCAACGGAGTCTCTTTACCACGTCATCAGCCGTGTCCAATCACGGCTGATCACAGTGTAAATAGGAATAGCCATTGATCGGCTTTTCCTCACTCGCGTCTGTCAGACGCAAGTAGAGGAGAGACGATCGGCTGCTCCTCTGACAGGGGGGGTCTGTGCTGATCGATTATCAGCGTAGCCCCTCCGAGGATGCACCTGGACCACCAGGGATGCACCCAGACCACCAGGGATGCCCAGCACCAGGTATGCCACCCTAGACCACCAGGGATGCCAGTCAGTGCCCACAATGGATGCCAATCAGTGCCCACAATAGATGCCAATCAGTGCCCACAATGGGCATCACTGATTGGCATGCATTATTGTTTGGCACTGATTAGCATCCATCAGTACAATACAATACACTGCAATGTCACCTATCAGTGCCCATCCATGCCACCTATCAGTGCCCATCCATGCTCATCCGTGCCGCCTATCCATGCCCATCCATGGTGCCTATCCATGCCAATCCGTGCCACTTATCCATGCCAATTTGTGCCACCTATCAGTGCCCATCTGTGTCGCCCATCAGTGCCCATCAGTGCCGCCTATCAGTGCCACATATCAGTGCCTATCAATGCCACCTCATCAGTGCCACTTCATTGGTGCCACCTCATCGGTGCCCATCAGTGCCGCCTTATCAGTGCCCATCAGTGCAGCCCAATCAGTGCCCATCAGTGAAGGAGAAAACTTACTTATTTACAAAGTTTTGAAACTGAAACAAAAAAAAACATATTTTTTTTCAAAATATTCGGTCTTTTTTTATTTGTTTAGCAAAAAATAAAAAACGTAGAGGTGATAAAATACCACCAAAAGAAAGCTCTATTTGTGGGAACAAAATGATAAAAATTTAGTTTGGGTAAACTGTAGCATGACAGCGCAATTGTCATTCAAAATGTGACAGTGCTGAAAGCTGATAATTGGTTTGGGCAGGAAGGTGTTTACAGTGGTGTGAAAAAGTGTTTGCCCCCTTCCTCATTTCCTGTTCCTTTGCATGTTTGTCACACTTAAGTGTTTCGGAACATCAAACCAATTTAAACAATAGTCAAGGACAACACAAGTAAACACAAAATGCAATTTGTAAATGAAGGTGTTTATTATTAAAGGTGAAAAAAAATCCAAACCATCATGGCCCTGTGTGAAAAAGTGATTGCCCCCTAAACCTAATAACTGGTTGGGCCACCCTTAGCAGCAACAACTGCAACCAAGCGTTTGCGATAACGTGCAATGAGGCTTTTACAGCGTCCTGGAGGAATTTTGGCCCACTCATCTTTGCAGAATTGTCCTAATTCAGTTACATTAGAGGGTTTTCGAGCATGAACGGCCTTTTTAAGGTCATACCACAACATCTCAATAGGATTCAGGTCAGGACTTTGGCTAGGCCACTCCAAAGTCTTCATTTTGTTTTTCTTCAGCCATTCGGTGGTGGACTTGCTGGTGTGTTTAGGATCGTTGTCCTGCTGCAGAACCCAAGTTCGTTTCAGCTTGAGTACACGAACAGATGGTCGGACATTCTCCTTCAGGATCTCTTGGTAGACAGCAGAATTCATAGTTCCTTTTATCACGGCAAGTCTTCCAGGTCCTGAAGCAGCAAAACAGCCCCAGACCATCACACTACCACCACCATATTTTACTGTTGGTATAATGTTCTTTTTCTGAAATGCAGTGTTCCTTCTACGCCAGATATACTTGGACACACACCTTCCAAAGAGTTCCACTTTTGTCTCATCGGTCAACAGAATGTTGTCCCAAAAGTCTTGGGGATCATCAAGATGTGTTGTGGAGAAATTGAGACGAGCTTTGATGTTCTTTTTGCTCAGCAGTGGTTTTCTCCTTGGAACTCTGCCATGCAGGCCATTTTTGCCCAGTCTTTTCCTGATGGTGGAGGCATGAACGCTGACCTTAACTGAGGCAAGTGAGGCCTGCAGTTCCTTGGACGTTGTTGTGGGGTCTTTTGTGACCTCTTGGATGAGTCGTCGCTGCGCTCTTGGGGTAATTTTGGGCGGCCGGCCACTCCTGGGAAGGTTCACCACTGTTCCATGTCTTCGCCATTTGTGGATAATGGCTCTCACTGTGGTTCGCTGGATTCCCAAAGCTTTGGAAATGGCTTTATAACCCTTTCCAGACTGATAGATCTCAATTACTTTCTTTCTCAATTGTTCCTGAATTTCTTTGGGTCTCGGCATGATGTGTAGCTTTTAAGGATCTTCTGGTGGACCTTACTGTGTCAAGCAGCTCCTATTTAAGTGATGCCTTGATTGTGAACAGGTGTGGCAATAATCAGGCCTGGGTGTGGCTAGAGAAATTGAACTCAGGTGTGGACAACCACAGTTATAGTATGTTTTAACAAGGGGGCAATCATTTTTTCACACAGGGCCATGATGGTTTGGATTTTTTTTCACCTTTAATAATAAACACCTTCATTTACAAATTGCATTTTGTGTTTACTTGTGTTGTCCTTGACTATTGTTTAAATTGGTTTGATGTTCCGAAACACTTAAGTGTGACAAACATGCAAAGGAACAGGAAATGAGGAAGGGGGCAAACACTTTTTCACACCACTGTAAGTGCCCTGTATTGAAGTTGGTAAAGATATACAGTGGTGGCAAAGTGGTTAATGCAGATACACTAGCCACTAAGGGGTTAATGTACATATATCGGAGCTTGGTCCCTGAGGGACTAACCCTGATATGCTTGAGATTGGTCACTGAGGGATTAAAGCATTTACTTTGAGGGTTGATAAGCCAGAGCTTACTACGCATATGTTAGAGATTAGTCGCTGGTGGTTCATGCTAATCGAGTATGCTTCCCTCAAAGTAAAATCTGTTAATATGTATAATGTGAGGACTAGTCACTGAGGAATTATGCATATACGGCATGCAAAAAAAAATTTCCCTCAGGTTTAATACCCATGCTCTAGTGATAGACTATTGAGTTTATGTTTATGCTCAGGACTTGGCTAATTACATAGTTACATAGTAGGTGAGGTTGAAAAAAAAGACACAAGTCCATCAAGTTCAACCTATGTGTGTGATTATATTTCAGTATTACATTGTATATCCCTGTATGTTGAGGTCGTTCAGGTGCTTATCTAATAGTTTCTTGAAACTATTGATGCCCCCCGCTGAGACCACCGCCTGTGGAAGGGAATTCCACATCCTTGCTGCTCTTACAGTAAAGAACCCTCTATGTAGTTTAAGGTTAAACCTCTTTTTCTAATTTTAATGAGTGGCCACAAGTCTTGTTAAACTCCCTTCTGCAAAAAAGTTTTATCCCTATTGTGGGGTCACCAGTATGGTATTTGTATATTGAAATCATATCCCCTCTCAAGCGTCTCTTCTCCAGAGAGAATAAGTTCAGTGCTCGCAACCTTTCCTCATAACTAATATCCTCCAGTCCCTTTATTAGCTTTGTTGCCCTTCTCTGGACTCTCTCCAGTTCCAGTACATCCTTCCTGAAGACTGGTGTCCAGAAATGGACAGCATACTCTAGGTGTGGCCAGACCAGAGTCTTGTAGAGCAGGAGAATTATCATTTTATCTTTGGAATTTATCCTCTTTTTAATGCATGCCAATATTGTTTGCTTTGTTAGCAGCAGCTTGGCATTGCATGCCATTGCTGAGCCTATCATCTACTAGGACCCCCAGGTCCTTTTAAATCCTAGATTCCCCAGAGGTTCTCCCCCCAGTGTATAGATTGCATTCATATTTTTGCCACCCAAATGCATTATTTATTTTGCATTTTTCTACATTAAACCTCATTTTCCATGTGGTTGACCACCCCATTAGTTTGTTCAGATCTTTTTGCAAGGTTTCCACATCCTGCAGAGAAGTTATTGCCCTGCTTAGCTTAGTATCGTCCGCAAATACAGAGATTGAACTGTTTACCCCATCCTCTAGGTTGTTTATGAACAAATTAAACAGGATTGATCCCAGCACAGAACCCTGGGGGACCCCACTACCCACCCCTGACCATTCTGAGTACTCCCCATTTATCACCACCCTCTGAACTCGCCCTTGTATCCAGTATTCAATCCATGTACTCACCCTATGGTCCATGCCAATGGACCTTATTTTGTACAGTAAACGTTTATGGGGAACTGTGTCAAATGCTTTTGCAAAATCCAGATACACCGCGTCTACAGGACTTCCTTTATATAGATGGCAACTCACCTCCTCATAGAAGGTTAATAGATTGGTTTGGCAAGGATGATTCTTCATGAATCCATGCTGATTACTGCTAATGATACCGTTCTCATTACTAAAATCTTGTATATAGTCCCTTATCATCCCCTCCAAGAGCTTGCATATTATTGATGTTAGGCTAACTGGTCTGTAATTCCCAGGGATGTATTTTGGGCCCTTTTTAAATATTGGTGCTACATTGGCTTTTCTCCAATCAGCTGGTATTTCAGTCAGTAGACTGTCAGTAAAAATTAGGAACAATGGTCTGGCAATTACTTGTTCCCTAAGTACCCTCGGCTGCAAGCCATCTGGTCCCGGTGATTTATTAATATTAAGTTTCCAAAGTCTAATTTTAATTCTGTTTCTGTTAATAGGGATGAGATTTGTGTTCGAGTCGAACCCATGTTCGACTCGAACATCGTCTGTTCACCCGTTCGGCGAATCCTGAACGTTATGGTCTGTTCGCGCGTCACGGCCCATAATTTACTGCGGCATCGCAGGGCATTGCTGGCTGATGATTGGCCAAGCATGCACTATGATCCGCATGCTTGGCCAATCACACCGCCGTCTGTCTAGTGAGCCGTAACTGGCCAAAGCCAGGGTGGCTTTGGCCAATTATGGCTCAGGGGGTTATGGCTCATTTATGGCTCCTGTGCGGCTGCCTTGTGTAGTGTGTTTTGCGGCGGTGGAGAGAGATACACAGAGAGACAGTGTGATTTACTTTCATTTTGAAGCTGTTGCAAATACAGTGGGTGTATTGTGCCATCTGCACAGTGTACACCTGAAGCTACCCCAATTGCTGATGCAGTATTTGCAACAGCTGCCTACGAATAGGATGTGCAGAACAGCAATTGGGGTAGCTTCAGGTGCACCCTGCACAGCTCTACATGTGCAGGGCGCTGCCTCTGCACGTTATTCCAAAAGTTCTTTGGTGTGGGCCTTTTTTGAGACGAGTGCATCAGATTGCACCGCTGCTATTTGCAACATATGTCTCAAGCGTATCTCGCGTGGCCAAAACATCAGCCGCTTGGGCACCACATGCTTGACCATACATATGTCAACCTGCCATGCAGTTAGTTGGTAAGCGTACCTAAAAGACCCACATCAAAGAACAAAGTGGGCCTCTCCTTGCTCCTCATAAGCTGGGATCTCCAACCCCACTATACCTTCAGTCCTCTCTGAAACCTGCACTGAGAGGAATGAAGGTGTAGAATTAGGTGTGTCACAGCCAAGTACTTGCGGGCAATCTGCTATCGGTACACCGATGTCTGATTGTACCAGGCAAATGTCCCAGCTGCTGCACCATTGAAAGAAGTTCACTCCCAGCCATCCACATGCCCAGCGATTGAATGCTAGCTTGGCTAAATTGCTAGCACTTCAACTGCTGCCTTTTCAATTGGTACACTCTGCCCCCTTCCGTGAGTTTGTGGAATGTGCGGTTCCTCAGTGGCAGGTTCCCAATCACCACTTTTTCTCACGGAAGGCGATTCCAGCTCTCTACCGTCATGTGGAAGGCAATGTCTTGGCCTCGCTGGACAGGGCTATCAATCGTAAGGTGCATATTACGGCTGACTCATGGTCCAGCAGGCATGGACAGGGATGTTACCTATCTTTCACGGTGCATTGAGTGACTCTTCTGGCAGCTGGGAAGGATGCAGGACAAGGTGCAGTAGTGTTGGAGGTTGTTCCACCACCACGCCTCCAAAATGCTACTACTGGTGATTCTGACACACCTCTCTCCTCCACCCCCTCCTCTTCTTCTTCCTCCATGGCCTCTTCCTGTGCTTTGTCCTTGGAACCAGTGGTGCCCTGTAGGCGTTCAAGGGGCTACGCAAGTATGCAGGCAAAATGATGCCATGCGGTGCTTGCGCTGGTTTGCTTGGGGGACAGGAGCCACACTGGGGCAGAGGTTCTGTCAGCTCTGCAGGGGCAGGTGGTTGATGCCACGCCAGCTTAAGCCAGGAATGGTGGTTTGCAATAATGGCACCAACCTCCTCTCCGCCCTCTGACAGGGACAACTGATCCATGTGCTCTGTGTGGCTCACGTCCTTAACTTGGTGGTGCAGCATTTCTTGGGCAGGTACCCGGGCTTACAGGATGTCCTGAGGCAGGCCAGGAAAGTCTGTGTGCATTTCTGCCGGTCATATAATGCCAGTGCTCGGCTGGCTCACCTCCAAAAGGAATTTAACCTGCCCAGGAACCGCCTAATCTGTGACATGCCCACCAGGTGGAACTCAACGTTGGCCATGCTGCAGCGGCTGCACATGATGCAGAGGGCCATCAATGAGTACCTGTGCGACTACGGCACCAGGACAGGGTCAGGGGAGCTTGTTTTTTTTCCCCATGCCAGTGGGCCATGATCAGGGATGCACATCTCTATGCAAGCTTTGGGGCTCCTTCTGATTTAATTTGAGCCTAGGTCTGCTCTATATGGGGACCTTAATATGCATCATCCTTATCAACACACCATTATTCAATAAAGTCATATATAAGTAAAATATTTATCTTTTTCCTATGTCTGGTGTAATCTATCTTATTTTTGGACATCTCCCCCCCCCCCCCCTCCATAGTGGGGGATTTTTATGTCCCATATATATATACACTTTTTGTATTATTAAAACCATTTACTACCAGAGCATAGAGATATACGGGTTTTATGTGGGGGGATTTACCGCCCATATATTCCACCCTACCAAACGTTACCTGTGATAAATCTCCCTTCTAGAGTCAGCAGCTGACACTGTTTGAACTCGGGGATATTCTGACTGGAGCATTGAGGATTTGAAGCTAAAACCCATCAAACAGGTACAGATTAGCGGCGTTACACGCCCACTTTGTTACCAGAAAAAAAAGTTCTTTATCACTTGATGTACATATTCATACATTCTATCTTATAGGGTTCTCTCTTGATAATCTCCGACCCCAGTGTGCTCTACAGGCGCCCCCAGAACGATCACTCCCTTATGGGAAAGATGCACTTTACTCAACTATCGGGGTTATTGTCGAGCTCCAGTTAGCTGATTAAACATCTATACACATTTTGATACCTAATTGACCTCTTTGAAGGCTGTAAAATCGAAGAAGCTCCTCCTCCCAGCCGTCTTTCTTTTAAATCACACCGGAACGTCTCCACACTTGATGTACCCCCTATGTGAGTTCTTTATATAACCTTTTTTCAAATGTATTTTTTATTTTTTTATTTTTTTTTTTGGATTTAAAATGCAATTACTGTACGAAGATTTGCACACGTCACCTGATATTGACACTTTTCTATATAATAGGAATGATGTTGTAGTCTCACTTCTGAGGAAGGAGGAAAGCATTTATATCCGAAACGCGTCAACGTGAGAAAACGACATAAAACGCATTCATAGTTTGTACTATTAAGTTTTTCGCTGTAATAGTCTTCAGGTGTTTTTACATCGTTATATATGTGTGTAATCTTCTATTGCTTTTTATGTGTTTACTTTTTTTGTAATAAATGATTTTTCAATATATACAACATATTTTATTCTATTTGGGGTTACAAATTGCACGCCTTTAAAGTCCAACCCATAGGGGACCTCCTTTTCCTGATTCTTTATTATAGGATGTGGCGTAAACTTAAAATATTCCCCGTTTGAGTATAGTATACTCTCTTGTGTTCTTTTTGGCTTAGCCCACATATTTCTCGTTTATATTGGTAGTAGATACCGCTCCCCGCTTTGGCAAGCAACAATTACACAATCGAAACTTTTACTAATACGGGACATCTTTGGTACCTCTGTTAACAGAGTCACCTTGATATTCCCTTCATAAACTTTCTATCTAAATAAAGAACCCACTGGGGACAATCACTGTTTTTGGAGACATGACCGAATTCATAGGAAGCGAATGGAAATCCCTGATGGAGGGATACCTGGAGGAATTTGGTAGTAAGGAGGAGATCGATGCCGAGATATCGTCTCTATTTTTCAGGCTCTCGAAAATTCTGGAGAAGAAATCCACACTTTTCTGGCACTCCAGATCATTCGAAGATTATATTAAGGAAGACATCAACCCCCTTGGACTCAGAGTCCAGATCTTCCCCACCCTGGAAGGTCTGGACTCTGACTTTAAAACAAGGTGGGAAAATGCGTTAAAGATTTGTTCACGGAATCTAATGGAAATTCTAATAGATGAATACAACAAGAGATCATCAGTCCTAGATCTTGAAATAGTCAGCATCTGTAACAGGCTACAGGAATTAAAAACTAAAAAACCCCTAGCAACTAGAGAAGAGAGATTGAAAAAACATTTAGAAACTTTCAACAAGGATATCCTTGGGAAAAAGAGGTTTAAATTCACCCGGGACAGGGATGCATTTAGAGATGGTCGGGCCTATAAATGGACCCAATACAACTATAAAGCCAACCCTAACAAAAATGTCTCAGATAGATTGGGAAACAAAAATCAGGGCATTCCCCCTCACTCTAATACTACTTCACGCACTACTACACACAAAGTTAAAACCAGTCAGAGTGGCAAACGCCAATACCAGAGTGAGTCTCCGGAAAGCCACTCGGCAAAAAAATCTATACTAGATACTTCTGCACACAAATCAGCACCTAACCCTAACACTAAAAACATAGATATAGTCACTACATCTAATGTCCATCTACACAGCAATAATGTCACTAACAAAAAATCTATGGCACACACGAATGGTGGAGGTACAGAGTCCTTTGACACCCTATCCAGGGACCCTTCTTTTTTAGAGAAAATCCTGGCGGGGGTCCAACCGTCACTAATCAATCCCAACACTTACACCCAAGTCAACCTATAGACACTACTCACAGTAATAACACACAAACCAAATCGGACTTGAATATAATTAATCTTTCGTCACACACCCTTTCCGAAGAGGAGACCACAATCCTCAAAAAAGGCCTTAATTTCTGCCCCAATCAAGACCTAAATAAGTTTGATATCTATAAAGACCTTCAACTTTTTGTTAGGAAATTAATCCTGAGAAAACTTTTTGACAAACAAGGCATACGCCCGGATCACACTCCCCAGGAGAGTAAAGCAATAGACCATTTGGTCTCACTTTTGGAGGATAGTGACCCAGCTGATCTGATCGATCGGATTGATCTCCAGAAACTTTTGGATTCCGTGGATCAACCAGATCCACCTCCAGACAGAAGGGGGACCACACTAAGAAAGAAGTCCGACTTCTGTCCAGCACCCAGCACGAACCCTAACGCTGCAACTTTCTTGAAACTAATAAATGGGGATTTAGAGAAACTTAGAATTTACACCCCGGAGAAAAAGAATCTTACTAAAAATGAACTACTAGCCCTGAAAAATCTATCCCAAAACCCCAACATCGTAATAAAATCTTCGGATAAAGGGGGGAACGTTGTCATATTAGACAACGAGGCCTATACCAATATGTGCAATGACATCCTAAAAAATCAACAGTGGTACCGTCGCATGCCGGCTGGCATCGTCGACAAGTTCAACGGGGAATTCTACACGCTCGTTGATACCGCTCTCAGGAATAATATCATCAATAAACAAATTTGGAACTTTATACGTAATAAGTTTCCAAAAGTACCAACATTCTATGCACTTCCGAAGGTACATAAAAACACAGTCAACCCACCTGGGAGGCCTATTATCTCCGGGGTGGGTTCACTGAGTGAAAACGCCAGCCGATTGATAGATGATTTCTTGAAACCATATGTCATAACTTTGCCTTCCTTTGTGAAAGACACCATGCACTTCCTACAAATTGTAGATAATCTCCTCATACCAGACCATACACTTTTGGTCACTGTGGACATTGAGGCGCTCTACAGTTCCATCCCCCACGATAGGGGGCTAGCAGCAATCAAACACATTTTGAGGAGTGACAGGGAAGTCGATCCACAGTATGGCAATTTTATGCTGGCTTTACTGGAATTCATCCTGGGGCATAATGTTTTCACCTTCAATGGCTCCCACTACCTCCAGGTGCAGGGGGTGGCGATGGGGACTTGCTGTGCCCCGTCGTACGCCAACCTGTACCTGGGGGAGTGGGAGCAGATGTTCCTGGACGATGAAGACTTGTCGATGTACACGGACCACATTCTGGGGTGGTACCGGTACATCGACGACATCTTCATCATCTGGGACGGCCCCCTACATCTACTGGAACAATGCTTATCCAGGATGAACAGGAATGAATTCAATTTGAATTTTACTATGTCACACAACCCAAATAACATCGCGTTTTTAGATGTCGAAATCTATAAGGGTGAGGGAGGCAAACTACTTACGAAACTATATAGGAATCCAACCGCCGGAAACGCAATTTTACATGCGACCAGTTTCCACCCCCAACCCCTGCTAAATTCTATACCTTACGGACAATTCCTGAGAATCAGGCGCAATTGCGCCGACGATGTAATCTTTAAACGTGAAGCAGACAATCTACGTGATCGCCTCTTGGAAAGGGGCTATTCACATGCCTCCCTAAAGAGGGCATACCATCAAGCCTGTACACGTGATAGGGGTCAATTACTATATTCAAAAAAACCTAAAGATGAAATCAATCCCCTTAGGATTATATCAAAATTCAACAACCAGGAACAACAAATTAGGAAAATTGTACAGAAGTATTGGCACCTCCTCACTGAAGATCCCACATTAGGTCCATATGTTACGGATAACCCCTTATTTACCTTTAAAAGAGCCACCTCCTTGAGAGATCAGATCACCAGCAGTGAATTTAACCTAGATAGGAAAGCTCACTGTAAATACAAAGGTACATTTAGATGTGGATCTTGCAGATATTGCAAATTTATGTGGGTGGAAAAAAATCCAAAACTACCTGATGGTAAGATTTTCAGGGCGAGGCATTTTGCGAACTGTAAGACTCTAGGAGTCATATACTTAATGCAGTGTGAATGTTCATGCTTCTATATAGGGAAGACAAAATTAGAATTTTGGAGGAGGGCGTACAGACACATCCATAGTATGCAAACATGTGACCCTGACCTCCCACTCGGTAGGCATACAACCACTGTCCATGCGGGCAAATTCCCCAAAATCAAGTTCCTCATTCTAGACCGTATCCACCCCAACCCGAGAGGAGGGGATTGGAATAAAACTCTCCTCCAACTAGAATCACGTTGGATTTTCAAGCTAAAGGCCAATCAGGCCCCCGGCTTGAATGAGGCAATTTGGTTTAAACCCTTCCTTGAGGGTTTTTCATCAGGAGGGATGGAGAAATAATCCCTAAATTCCTACCGTATCTCACATGAGAGTACGTTTTAACACCAATAAAGTCCCTTTGGTCCTAACTGATGTTTGAGACACGGGGTGCAGCTCTACACCCCATGCGAACAACATATAATGTCACCAATACCTGGACCCTCACATGATTTGCATACTACTCTTGAATGTGTCTGTGCGACTTTTCCTATCATGATAACCCATATGGAAAAGTTTTTTCCTTTTGTGTTCTTATTGTTGTACTCTGTTAATAACTTAGGAGTTCTTCAATCCATACAAAGTTCCCTGTTTACATGTAACTTTCATATCTGCCTGTGGTTTACACCTATTATACGATATACAATAACATCCATATGATTATCTAGTGATCTGTACCGTTCATATTGTATATATTTACGATGTCTCCTTTTTCCCCTCCCTCCTTGCTTTTCCAGATTATATCCCCCGGTGTGTGACGCCTGGATGAATGAGCTTCAATTCACTATTTACATTTTGACTGCAAACACTCTGATCGTACGTACATGGGACCACGCCTTGTAGGCCGCCCGGCACGCCCAGCCGTCCCGCCCATTCTCTTATGGACGCGACGGCAACAGAGGGGTCTCCGACGTCCTATGACGCCGGGACTCCATATTGCTCCTCCGGCGCGCATGCGCTGTTCGCCGGGGAAGCATAGCATGCCGGCGGGAGCTGTGGGCGTGCCCGGGTCACATTGCGTAACCATTCATTGGTGCGCGTGACCCGGGTGCGCGCGCAGCACTCGGGGGGCCGGATCTAGGGAGATCCGTCAACTTCCATGCCCTCCAGCAATCAGCTGTATGTGATACAGCTGGCTGAGGGGCTGGAATCTATACATATATACGCTGTTCTACCCCACTCAGTACTTGCAATCGCCAGTCTGAGGAGGAGGTGAACAGCGTGGTGTCAATACAAAGGTAAGCTTTTCCTTTCTTTTTTCTTTTTTACCTCACATCCTCTATGCAAGCTTTGGGGCTCCTTCTGATTTAATTTGAGCCTAGGTCTGCTCTATATGGGGACCTTAATATGCATCATCCTTATCAACACACCATTATTCAATAAAGTCATATATAAGTAAAATATTTATCTTTTTCCTATGTCTGGTGTAATCTATCTTATTTTTGGACATCTCCCCCCCCCCCTCCATAGTGGGGGATTTTTATGTCCCATATATATATACACTTTTTGTATTATTAAAACCATTTACTACCAGAGCATAGAGATATACGGGTTTTATGTGGGGGGATTTACCGCCCATATATTCCACCCTACCAAACGTTACCTGTGATAAATCTCCCTTCTAGAGTCAGCAGCTGACACTGTTTGAACTCGGGGATATTCTGACTGGAGCATTGAGGATTTGAAGCTAAAACCCATCAAACAGGTACAGATTAGCGGCGTTACACGCCCACTTTGTTACCAGAAAAAAAAGTTCTTTATCACTTGATGTACATATTCATACATTCTATCTTATAGGGTTCTCTCTTGATAATCTCCGACCCCAGTGTGCTCTACAGGCGCCCCCAGAACGATCACTCCCTTATGGGAAAGATGCACTTTACTCAACTATCGGGGTTATTGTCGAGCTCCAGTTAGCTGATTAAACATCTATACACATTTTGATACCTAATTGACCTCTTTGAAGGCTGTAAAATCGAAGAAGCTCCTCCTCCCAGCCGTCTTTCTTTTAAATCACACTGGGACGTCTCCACACTTGATGTACCCCCTATGTGAGTTCTTTATATAACCTTTTTTCAAATGTATTTTTTTTATTTTTTTTATTTTTTTGGATTTAAAATGCAATTACTGTACGAAGATTTGCACACGTCACCTGATATTGACACTTTTCTATATAATAGGAATGATGTTGTAGTCTCACTTCTGAGGAAGGAGGAAAGCATTTATATCCGAAACGCGTCAGCGTGAGAAAACGACATAAAACGCATTCATAGTTTGTACTATTAAGTTTTTCGCAGTAATAGTCTTCAGGTGTTTTTACATCGTTATATATGTGTGTAATCTTCTATTGCTTTTTATGTGTTTACTTTTTTTGTAATAAATGATTTTTCAATATATACAACATATTTTATTCTATTTGGGGTTACAAATTGCACGCCTTTAAAGTCCAACCCATAGGGGACCTCCTTTTCCTGATTCTTTATTATAGGATGTGGCGTAAACTTAAAATATTCCCCGTTTGAGTATAGTATACTCTCTTGTGTTCTTTTTGGCTTAGCCCACATATTTCATGATCAGGGATGCATGCACTGTCCTGTCACCATTTGAGGAGGCCACGAGGATGGTGAGCAGTGACAGTGCATTCATCAGTGACACTGTTCCTCTTGTCCACCTGTTGGAGCACACGCTGCGTGGGATAATGGACAGGGTGCGATCCCCCTACGTCCAGGACGTCCTATCAGAAGTAGAAGGCTCCCACCCGGCCACTGCACCTATACGGCCGGGTGGGAGCCTTTTACTTCTGATAAGTAGTTAATATTCATACAAGACCCAAAGGGGCTGGTAATGGGCAGGGGGGTACCCATGCCATTTTTCTCAACGATTTTCATCCATATTGCCGGGACCAGTAATTACATTAAAACCGCAAGTTTGAAATGACTATTTTTCCGTTAGAATTGTAATTTTAAGCAGGGACTGTTCTAAACACGGGAAACACACGCCACTTCACAGGCATACTATAGACACCCCCCAGGCACGATATTTAAAGGAATATTTCAATTTTTTCCACTTTAAGCGTCATTAAAATCAGTGTTCCCAAAAAAATGGCAGTTTTTAAATCTTTTTTTGCATTGATACATGTCCCCTGGGGCAGGACCCGGGTCCCTAAACCCTTTTTAGGAGAATAACTTGCATATTGGCCTTTAAAATTAGCATAATTTCGAACGTTCGAGTCCCATAGACTTTAATGGGGTTCTAAAGTTTGCACAAATTTTCTGTCCGTTTGCAGGTTCTGGTGCGAACCGAACCGGGGAGTTGTTCGGGTCATCCCTATCTGTTAACCATGGAGGTGCTTCCTGTGATGTGTCATGAGGATAAACACTGCAGTTTTGGTTACTGAAGCCACCCGATTCCCTCATAAAGACTGAGGAGAAGAATAAATTCAATACCTTTGCCATCTCCCCATCCTTTGTAACCAGATGTCCTTCCTCATTCTTTATGGGGCCAATATGGTCTGCTCTCCCTTTTTTACTGTTTACATACTTAAATCATTTCTTTGGATTTTTTTTGCTCTCCTCCGCTATGTGTCTTTCATGTTCTATCTTAGTCAATCCTTATTGCACCCTTACATTTCTTGTTGCATTCTTTATAAAGTCTGAATGCTGATGATGATTCCTCAACCTTGTATTTTTTGAAGACCTTCTCTTTTGCTTTTATATGCATTTTTACATTGGAGTTAAGCCATCCTGGACTTTTGTTTGCTCTTTTAAATTTATTACCCAATGGGATGCATTGGCTAATGCCCTTATTTAATATGCTCTTAAAGCAAACCCATCTCTCCTCCGTGTTCTTTGTTCCTAAGATTTTATCCCAATTTATGCCTTCTAGCAAGGATTGTAGTTTAGGGAAGTTGGCTATTTTGAAAATCAGTGTCTTTGTATTCCCCTTATGTTTCCTATTTGTGTGATTTATACTGAAGCCAATTGACCTGTGATCACTGTTGCCTAAATTGCCCCGTATTCCCACATCTGTGATCAGGTCTGTAATGTTGGTAATCATTAGATACAGTAATGCTTTATTTCTAGTTGGTGCGTCTACCATCTGACCCAATTACTTAGTTATTGCACATACTGGAAGGATGTATCACTTGCCATGTCAAAAACGTGTTACTGAGTGGTTGCTGGACATGCTTTAGAGCCTGCTGGTGTGAGCTGATGCTGGCTAGTGGGATTTTTGTACTGAAGAAGCCATCTCTTACCTATGGAAAGGGTCCTGGAACGTAAGATTTGTTTACTTTTGTCAGGATCCTGAGCACTAATTGGACTGGAGGTAAACTACTTGGACCTGCCAAATTCTTTTTCCTTACTTGGTGCTTGCAGTACATGTGATCCAAACTTTTTTCCCACAGAAAGGATAATGACTAGAGCATGGTCACACAAATATTTTCCTACTTTTTGGAGGATCTTTGTGCGTAATAAACAACACTTAAATTATTCTAAAATACTTGTTAGATCTTTAATGATATAAACATGTTGTCTGCCATTGCTGACCTCCTCTGAATCCTTTCTGAAAAGATAATACCGTTTGGGCAATTCACAGTCTATGCCCATTTTACAAATTTGTAATTTGTTGTTGGCCGCTAATTAGTGCAGCTGTATGTATTAAGTCATACATCTCTAGATTCCAGTTAAGTATGTTTTCTTTATTTTTATTAAGTAGTTATGGATATAATTTTAGTTATTCGTACATTGTTGGAATAGAAGATAAAAAATAATCTGTCCCAAGTTTGTAAAACCAAAATCATTACTCTTGTGTTATTTTCCTGCTGAGTTGGCTTTACAGAGTTGGAGTTTTATCTCTTTTTAATGCAACTCATACAGAAAATCCCTTTGCATGCTGTGCCCAAAGAATATTTTTTGATTTTCATCAAACGGAATTGTTTTCACCCTTCTGAGATGAAAAGTAAAATGGTCAGGGTGAGAAACATTTAGGTTTGTTACAGTCTCTTGGGATCTTTCAAAAAATGCTCTCAAGCATGAATATTTAATCTTGTCAATCCCTTTAGAGTCAAGATTTCAAGGGATGAAATTAAAGTAACCCTGATATGTGATCTATGACCTCTTGGGATAAAATACAGAAGCATTAAAAGCAAGTGTTTTATGTGAGCTCTTTTGCAATATCACCTTGTCAGTCAATCACAAACCAAGAAAGGTGGCATTAGTGGGTTCTCCACCTTCAATTATCATTTAGTTGCTGTGAAAATGTAAAGGGCATGGATGCCATTCTTGTGATTTTCATTCTTCCTATGGAGAACTCTGATTAATCTTTTTCTGTTAAGACAGACAAACAACTCTATTAGATGGAATCTGAACATGGTTTTAAGATGTTAGGCGCTTTTCTATGTTAAGATTTCAACTGGGCTATAAATGCTGCTCTTCCACAAATTCTATCACTTTATCCTTTTCGATTTTTGGATTTATTCTTCAGGTCTGGGGAACGTAGATCAGTGATTCTGGATCAACTCTTCCTTTTTAAAGCTGAATTCCAACTCCTTTTTTTTTTTTCACTAGAAGTGAATGGGATTATCAATACCAGCATAGATCATACCTCTGTACCATGTTGCTCTGTTGTCTGCAGATCCCCTTATATTCTGAGTTTAGTTGTTGATTTGTGTCATGTGACACTCAGCATATCCTGTTGATAGACACTGTTCCTTCCACAGCTACATCCTGCAGTGTCCAGAGTCTGTACACTCCCCTTTGTAGTCTTTCAGACTCTGTCAAATATATAATTTCCCTCACAGCTGTGAGATTGAATGCATCCTAAATAGAATTCAATCCTGCCCAGTCACACCTACAGAAAGGGTCCAAACCTCCCAAGTCTCATCTCACAGATCACAGCATTGATCTAGGAAACTCCTTCATATAATATACCCAGTCTGTTGTGAAATATAGCTGTGTTGATGCTGGGGGGTATGAATAGATCACAATTAGCCCTGGTTCACACTAGCACGACATGAAAGTCGCTATCACGTACCTAATCTGAGGCCAATATGCAGAGAGGGGAACAGCAGGTATAGTGCCCAAAGAAGCACAGGTTGCCAGCTGGGTCTGGATGAGCAGGGCGGATGATCACCTGGAGACTGTGGAGGAAATCTGAGTAGGTGGCAAGGTAAATGTCTCTTAGGAACTTCAGCTGTGCTTAAGGCAATCCGTGCACTCAGGATACAGAAGTAGAAGCCAGATCAAGGGTCATACACAGGTGGGAAAGCCAGTAATAATCAAGTCCATAGGGCAAGCCGGGGTCATACACAGGTGATCAAGCCAGTAAGCAGGAGCAAAGTCTGTGAAGCAAGTCGGGGTCATACAGAAGTGATCAAGCAAGTAAGCAGGAGCAAAGTCTGTGAAGCAAGCTGGGGTCATACACAGGTGATTAAGCAGGAGGAAGGTCAGTAGTACAAGCTAAGGGAAATGCCAGGAGAAGAGGTCAAACAGGTCTGGAACAAGCCGGGTCACAACAGGAAATCCAAGAAATAGACACAGAGGTTCAGGAGCACAGGGAAGCTGAAGAAAATACAGCAATTTGGAGGAGACAGCAGCAGCCTTTTATAGGCTAGCAAGAGATCCCATCTGTCACGTTATGCCTGTGCCGTTGCGCATGCGCGTATGACGAATTGCACTATTGCACTACGCCAATTCCCCAAACTGCTACCAGTGCGCATGCGCGCATGGATGCACCTATACTGGGAGTATGCTATAGGCCCCCTAACCTGAGGGAGGAGGGGAGACAGATCTCCTATCACAATTTGGATTAGCAGCAAGGATGGAAAGTCTTATCATAATGGGGGATTTTAAATATCCAAACATAGACTGGGTGGAGGGAACCACACATTCGTCTAAGGCTTGCCAGTTCCTAAATGTCTTGCAGGACAATTTCATGGTTCAGATGGTAGACACACCAACTAGAAATAAAGCATTACTAGATCTACTGATTACCAACAATACGGACATGATCATGGATGTGGAAATACGGGGCAATTTAGGTAACAGCAATCACAGGTCAATTGGCTTCAGTATAAATCCCACAAATAGGAAACATAAGGGGAATACAAAGACACTGAATTTCAAAAAAGCCAACTTGCCTAAACTACAAATCTTAAGAACAAAGACCACGGAGGAGAGATGGGTTTGCTTTAAGAGCATATTAAATAAGGGCATTAGCCAATGCATCCCATTGGGTATAAATTCAAAAGGGCGAACAAAAGTCATGGATGGCTTAACTCCAATGTAAAAATGCATATAAAAGCAAAGGAGAAGGCCTTCAAAAAATACAAGGTTGAGGGATCATCATCAGCATTCAGACTTTATAAAGAATACAACAAGAAATGTAAGGGTGCAATTAGGGCAGCTAAGATAGAACATGAAAGAGACATAGCGGAGGAAAGCAAAAAAAAAAACCAAGACATTCTTTAAGTATGTAATCAGTAAAAAAAAGGGAGGGCAGACCATATTGGCCCCATAAAGAATGAGGAAGGACATCTGGTTACAAAGGATGGGGAGATGGCAAAGGTTTTGAATTTATTCTTCTTCTCAGTCTTTATGAGGTAATCGGGGGGCTTCAGTAACCAAAACTGCAGTGTTTATCCTCATGACACATCACAGGAAGCACCTCCATGGTTAACAAAGGACAGAATTAAAATTAGACTTGGAAAACTTAACATTAATAAATCACCAGGACCAGATAGATGGCTTGCACCCAAGGGTACTAAGGGAACCCAGTCAAGTAATTACCAGATCATTGTTCCTAATTTTTACTGACAGTTTACTGACTGGAATGGTACCAGCTGATTGGAGAAAAGCCAATGTAGCACCAATATTTAAAAAAAAATACATCCCTGGGAATTACAGACCAGTTAGCCTAACATCAATAATATGCAAGCTCTTGGAAGGGATGATAAGGGATTATATACATGATTTTACTAATGAGAACTGTATCATTAGCAGTAATCAGCATGGATTAATGAAGAATTATCCTTGCCAAACCAATCTATTAACCTTTTATGAGGAGGTGAGTTGCCATCTAGATAACAGAAGGCCTGTAGACGCGGTGTATCTGTATTTAGCAAAAGCATTTGACACAGTTCCCCATAAAC
The DNA here is from genome assembly GCA_028564925.1 of Lithobates sylvaticus. Taxonomy (NCBI): domain Eukaryota; kingdom Metazoa; phylum Chordata; class Amphibia; order Anura; family Ranidae; genus Lithobates; species Lithobates sylvaticus. Next base: position 194,953,291 of record CM053030.1, on the reverse strand, counting down.
TTTTACTGTACAAAATAAGGTCCGTTGGCATGGACCATAGGGTGAGTACATGGATTGAAAACTGGTTACAAGGGCGAGTTCAGAGGGTGGTGATAAATGGGGAGTACTCAGAATGGTCAGGGTGGGTAGTGGGGTCCCCAAGGGTTCTGTGCTGGGACAAATCCTATTTAATTTGTTCATAAACAACCTAGGGGATGGGGTAAACAGTTCAATCTCTGTATTTGCGGATGAAACTAAGCTAAGCAGGGTAATGACTTCTCTGCAGGATGTGAAAAACTTGCAAAAAGATCTGAACAAATTAATGAGGTGGGTAACTACATGGCAAATGAGGTTTAATGTAGAAAAATGTAAAATAATGCATTTGGGTGGCAAAAATATGAATGCAATCTATACACTGGGGGGGAGAATCTTTGGGGAAATCTAGAATGGAAAAGGAACTCACAAAGCAAACAGAATATTGGCATGCATTAAAAAGGGGATAAATTCTAGAGATAAAATGATAATTCTTGCGCTCTACAAGAATCTGGTCCGGCCGCACCTAGAGTATGCTGTCCAGTTCTGGGCACCAGTCCTCAGGAAGGATGTACTAGAAATGGAGCGAGTACAAAGGAGGGCAACAAAGCTAATAAAGGGTCTGGAGGATGTTTGTTATGAGGTAAGGTTGCGAGCACTGAACTTATTCTGAACCTCATATAGTGCATCAGCTGAGCCATATCATGTTCCATACCAAGGAGAACTCTCCCGTGTACATCCTCGCAAAACAGCAGACGCAGTGTGCAGAGTCCAATTGCTGAGATGGTTAACAAGGTAAGTCTGGAATAACATGGGACAGACTGATCAATAAAAGCCTAGCTCCCTCTCCTAATAGTTACACAAAACAATTCCACTAGCCTGTTTGAAAAACATTTAAGGTTACCTTAGTAATGGCAGGGAGCATCAAAGACCAACCGCAAATGCTCTTTTCTTAATTGTAAGCAACCGTCCTTGTGGAGAGTAATCTCCAAATGAACATCCACAAATGTTTGCTGCTGACAACACCCTTAAATAGGGTGGATCGGTGCCAAAAATCGCTTACCCAACTCGTCAGGGCTCAGCTAGAACAGCTGTGTACCTGACGAGAGCTGAGTGTGCTACCGCGCATGCGCCGCTGAATTGCACATGAGCAGTAATTGCGGAACGCAGCCTAAACAGTGCCCAAAGCCAGTCCAAACCAAGGCATCCAAAGATGAAGGTAAAGGCTAATAGGGCACCGGGGCACAAATGCCGCCTGTCCCACCACGAGCCTATACAGCAAATGGCGCACAGTCTATGCAGTCAATAATGTAGCTTGTACACTATGATGTTATTAAGGTACCCATAAGGAAAACATACTACATATGGCTGACTTTATTAGCCAATGTTAGGGTTAAAAGTCTAGAAGGTTGGGATTAACTAACCGATAGTCCATATTAGTAATTGAATTCAGTTATCAAACTTTTGATTCCTGATAGCCCAATGAGTACACATTAGTAACCGGAGAGGTTAATTAATTAAAATGTCCGCACACAACCTCCCGGGGACTTAATCCGGAAGTCAATAAATTTCTCTCTTAAAATGGCCACTATTGCCTGACATACAGAATTAGTTGTAAATGGTCACCATTACAAGTATAGGCATTAAAATGGCCGCCGGTCTACTTCCGCTCTGAAACACTATTTAAACGTCCACACTACGACCAATCAGTATCCCCTGAAGAAGTCACGTGTGACGTAACGCGTAGGGAGTGGTCTGGACGGACGCAACCGGAAGTGCAGTGAGAACAGCGTGTAACAGCGCTTTGCTTGATTCCTTGCCTGTTGTTATTATTTTAGATGTAAGGGCGCAATTTTTACTTACAAATAAACACTTTACTTTTAAACTACTACACTATGGAAGTCCTCTTTGCCCTCCTTCCCCCTTATCTCTTTGTTTGATGAGGTTTTAGCGGATTGGACCAACAGATTGGGGCAATACAAGGACACAGTTCAGCGTGTGGAGGAGTTTAATCAGCAGCAAAAGAAAGTGGCTTTTTGCAGTATTCAAAGAAATCTGGAGGTGAGAGTCCTGTGAGCCTATTTGAGGATAGGTGCGGCAGATTTCCATGTACTTTTGTGTTATACAATTAGAGACTAGAAGATAAGCACCGGAGCCCCAGTCTATTTATCTATACCGGCATTCCTGGCACGGATTAATTAGATTATTTGGACACTTTTTTCTTGAACATATTTTTGGTGTTTTTAGTCTTTTGTCTTATTTTTCACTTTAGATATTTTTTCCACTTTGTTTTTTACCACTATTTAGGATTGATTATGGACACTTGATGTTATATTTATACTATGCGCTGAGTCACTTTTACTTTTTTATCTTCATTTAAGTGTGTTGGTGCACATTTTAGACTCTGCGGCAGGTAGCAATTTTTATAACACAGAATTTTATCCATATATTTATGTTTCGATATTTATCACAATATTTTAACACCTTTATTGTATTCACTATAATTAGCATTTGCACTTTAGCACTTGTAGTGATTATTAGTATATGATTGCATAGCGGCGCGAAGGACACATTACACTTTATTCCTGTAAGGAATATAACTTGGGCGGATCCCATACTCATAGGGGAAAAAAACATACCTAATGCCATCTAGTGGTGATATTGTATAGCAAGTGTCACAACCTATTGCAGATGCACAGAGAGTGCTCACTGTTGCCATCCTGTTTATTAAAAAGAGATGGCCAGTGTAAAATTATCAATTGCTATATTGAATTAAAACCACAATAAACAATAATACATATTACTCCATATGTATAAATGGAAAGCTTCATATCTATATCTATAATTGGTGAGTCAGTTGCATGCTTTCACAACTATTATATAAGAATGCAGGCTCACACCCTCGTGGGATCCAAGGCAACCCAGGGACATCTGTGAAGAAGAGTTATAAACTAAAAATTTAGAGCTGATAAACCTATCACAATATAACCTCCCTAGGGATGAGAAACCAATTAGGTTTAAGTTTCTGCCCAACCCAAAAAGGTAATACATTTGAGTTGGCAAAAGATGTTAAGCTTTTTGCTTGAAAATTATTGTCATCCATGACACGACTGTGACCCCACAGGCCCAAAAGGCCCGAGATATGGAACTCTGGAAGGACTTTACAATCAATGACTTTAGGGCTCTAAAAGATTTTTTTATTTATTTTTTGTTCTTTTTTATTTTTATTTTTTTTAATCTTCTCTGGTCTCTGGTTCAATCGTACATGATCGGATCTTTTCCAGGTGGTACTGGTCCACCAGGAAAAGATCCAAGCGCAAGTACATATTGTGTGTTTTGGAATAATAGCTGTAGTCTTTATTCCCGTTATTTTTTACACGCCATCCATCTACCAAATGTGCAGACCTCATAAGTTGTTTTATATGTTTTAGCGCTTTAAAGGATATGGTAGTTTTACCTGTTGAGGTATCCAATTTCAAAGTTTTTATCAAGAAATTCACTGTTCCTGTATTTGGTGCGTATATTGAAGCAAAAGTATAACAGTGACCGTTTAATCTAGCTTTTACGAAAAGATAACGACCTTCTGGATCTAGCTGAGTAGATTCCACTATTATCGGGCATGTCTTTCTAAATGTTATTGTTACTCCTCTTGCCCTAGCAATCGGGGACGGAGCATGGAACCACTGATTAAATTCATATGTTGGCATGTTTGGTATATCTCCCTTCAAGAAATTAGTTTCTTGTAAAAAGGCCACATCTGCCGCATAGTGGCGTAATTCTTGCCATAGACAACCTCTTTTCTGGGCTGATTTTAGGCCTCTTATGTTATATGATATTATTTTTATTGGGACCGCCATTAAATCTTTATATATTCTGAATGTTTATCTTCGCTATTTCCCGGTGCCCATGAGGGAGGTGTGAGGGAGACCGGCAACGAGAAAAAAAAAAAGAATACCCTATCCCCGTAACCCAGTATTCCATTCTGAGTTACTATCTAATTGGGCAGTGACGTCTGTAAAGAGGCTAGGCCCCCTTCTTCAACCTCTCTGACCATATATCGGACCTATCCTATTGAGTTTATTATCTCTATAACCCACCCCACTGATCTGAAGCTCCCCCCCCCAGTCATTTTGTTACCTATTACCTTATGTTGCTTTTTATTCTTCCCTACCTTCCCCCCCTTTCTAATCTCGACCATCCTTCCCCCTATATCCCTTTTAGTTGTACTTATCTTCAGCCCCTCTCTATCTTTTTCCTTTTTTTCTTTTCTTTTCCTCCTTTTATCTATTCCTTCCCCTCTCCCTCTACCTCCACATTCCACCCTACATTTTACATTAAGTCCTCTTAGGAGGAAGGGTGGGGGGGGGATGAGAGAGATAGATAGATAGATAGATAGATAGATAGATAGATAGATAGATAGATAGATAGATAGAAAAAAAAAAGGATCTTTCCCTCTGCCCCTCCCTTAGGCATGGGGGCTAGGAGAAGTTGTCTCCTGTATCTTCCGCCCTATATCACATTGGACCATTATACCTGCACGTATCAGCATTTATATGATATTTTTAATAAACAATCAAAATAAAAAATAACACATCGGTCCGTTATACCACATAAATCTGCATTTACATGATGTTCTCGCTGTTATTAATAATTATCTTCCCTTCAAAATCAGAAGGGGGGACGGACTACCATTCCAAAAAAAAAAATCAAAATCAAAAAAAAAATTGGTTCTAAAATAATTTGTTTCCATATACTTTATTTACCCTACTATATCTACCTTTATATCATTCAACAATTTTCCCCCGGGTCTAAGACACTAAAATTAAGCACAGTGGCTCAAAAAAAAAAAAATTAAAAAGTAGTATCCTTCGTGTATAATACCCTTAAACCATGTACTTTTAAAACACCCAGTGTGGAACTTTACATCATAAAAAATAAATAAAAATGTGTTTCTTTTGTGTGTAATACCCTTAAACCATATATTCTCTCCCACCCCTCTCCCCCTCCCTCCCTTCTCCTCCCACATAAATACATTGACATCTATCTTTCCATTCTAATTAGTGATTTGTATATTCCCCCCAAAACTAGTGAGAGGGAAATAAAAAAATAAAAAAAAGTGGGTGTTCCCCCCCTCCCCCAAACATTTACAAAAATACATGTGCTTTCCATCCTGTGCCCTATTTCAGTTGTCCCCATTATATCTCTAACTTTACAATCTATCGTTATTCAAATTTCTCCTTTTCATATAATGCACACTATATCCAATTTCATTTCAACACAAAAAAAAAAAGAACAGACTCCATGTCTCTCCCCTTTCCCCTAGCCTCCAATCCCCCTCCCATCCCTCTTCCCCCTACCCAATTAAATACAGACAATAAGTCCTGAGTTGTCCATCATTTTCCTTTATGTCCTTTCCTCTATCCCTCTCACCTCCCCCCCCCCCCCGTTCCTCATTAGTATCCATCAGTGCAGCCTCATCAGCACACATTAATGAAGGAGAAATTACCTGTTTGCAAAATTTTATAAAAAACGTTAAAACTGTTTCGTTTTTTTTTTCATTTTTTTTAGCAAGAATTTAAAAAACCCAGCAATGATTAAATACCACCAAAACAATGCTCTTTTTGTGTGAAAAAAAATATAAAAATTTCATTGGGGTACAGTGTTGCATGACCGCGCAATTGTCATTCAAAGAGTGACAGCACTGAAAGCCGAAAATTGGCCTGGGAAGGAAGGGGGTTTAGGCGCTCAGCAAGCAAGTGGTTAAAAATAAAAATGTACCTGTACAAAAAAGATTGTAATAAAATAATTAAAACAAAAAAACATGCGTTTAAATCTCCCTTGCCTCAGTAGCCCGATCCACATTCAAATGGCGCTCCAGTGGCTACTGATAGGCGGTGAGGAAATGTTGCGACGCCTCCTCCCCGCCTGTTTTAACCCCATTTTACCAACAAATACACTTCAAGCATGAGTTTTCAGGGCATTTGTGGTGCTTTTCCATTGACATAAATGTGGAGTGACAGCATAAGTGCCTATTGCAGCTTAAAGGGTGGGGTCGGGGGGGGGGGGGGGTTGTCAGGCAGCTTAGGCTGCAATAGGCAACTGACAGGGTGCTGATGTCATGATGCTTTGCGCCCGCAGCAAAGTTGACCCAACTTGTAGCGATGCCATCCGCTGAACACTACACATGTCAATGAGGAAATGCCACAAATGCCCCCAACCAATGTATGCGGCTGCGGTGCACTTGGTGGTAAAATAGGCTGAGCCACTGGAGCACAATCCGAAACACGTATTGGGCTACAGAGGCAATCAGTAGCACCGTCTTTTTATTCTGCAGGTCATGTGCTTTCAGAAAATATATGGTTTGGGGGGGGGTCTTTTACAAACTCTAAAAAAATGTGAGTAAAAAATGAAAACCTCCAGATTTTTTGAAAAAATTGTTTGTACATTCGATTTTCACCATTTCGCAAAAAAGTCGCAATTTAAATTGACAAATATTTGGTATTTTTTAGCTCAATACAGGTTAAGCTTTTATATTTAGTAGAAATCTAGCAGGAATTTTGTAAAATTTTCTGTGTTTGCATCGGCTAATAATGATTTTAGTGTGTTTTTAGCAAAAATATTGTTTTGATAAACATTTGCGCAAATATTGTGGGGCCTTTAAAATCAGTAGCACCTTCTTTTTTTCTACAGGTTATGTGCTTTCAGAAAATATATGGTATGGGGGGTCTTTTATAAACTCTGCAAGCTGTTTTAACATTAAAACCACTTTAAGCTGATGGCGGACACCTTCTAGGGATGGCTAAAGTATATTAATATCTCTGCTTTTATTGATTCAATAAATATTTAAAAGGTTATCCTGGTGTGAACTCTCCCTTCTCCTAACCTTTTTATGGGAACATCTCTCATAACAAAGGGGCAAAGCTGAAGCAGGTGTGCAGAGGATTGTTAACAGGTCCCGGTTAAGTCAGGAAAGCTCACCCCACAGGTGTCCCAACATGCAAGAGAGAGTGGGATAGAATAGATGGGTCCGGTAATCCATGTAAATAGTTCACCTCACTTTCTTTTTGATACAATGATTTTAGCAGGATCAGAATTGGGGAAAATCTCTCTAACAGAGGCCTGCATAGTAGTAAAAAACATATAGGGGTTCTAACCCCTGCCAGCTTCATCCCAAATGTGCAAATGTGTGCAGAGCATATATTTATACAAAATCAGCTACACTATTGTCCCAACTGACACCTCCGGGTGTCACACAGAGAGGTCCGGGATGGGGGTCCATCAAAATTCTGCTACTAGGCACTAGGGAGGGGCCCGGTGTTCGATTCGAACCCATGTTCGAATCGAAAATCGGGCATTCGCCCGCTCGGCGAGCCCAGAACTATTTGGGCCGCTCGCATCAAATTCGTGTGATGCGAGCGGCCCGCAATGCACTGCGCCAGTTGCAGTGCATTGCTGGCTGATGATTGGCCAAGCATGCACTGTGACCCGCATGCTTGGCCAATCAAAGAGCCAGCGGCGAGGAGAGCAATAATTGGCCACAGGCAGGATGCCTGTGGCCAATTATAGCTCAGGGGGTTTAGTACACGCCCCACAGTATAAAAGGCACCTGGTGACCCCGCCCCCTCTGACGCACGGGGACATGGCTTTCCCCATGACGTCAGAGGGGGGCGGGGTCACCAGGTGCCCTCCGTTATAAAAGACCTGTCAGACGGAGCGAAGCCTTACACAGCGGGAGCCTCCCATTGCGAGGAGCGGCCTGACAGAAGAACAGACGCCGACGCCATGGAAGAAGATGCCGGACGTGAAGGACGAGAAGACCAGCGCAAGAAGAAGTGGATCGGAGGAAGAAGAAGATGGAAGAAGAAGATGGAAGAAGAAGATGGAAGAAGATGCCGGAAGGAGAAGATGAAGAAACCGAAGGATGAAGAAAGGAAGACCAGAAGAAAGAAGAAAGAAGATTTTAATAAAGGAATTGTCAAAGACCGTCTCCTGTCATTTTTAAAAATTTTGACACTTTTTTGGTGAAATGGTAGGGGTATTTTGTACCCCCTTACCATTTCACACAGGGGGGGGCCGGGATCTGGGGGTCCCCTTGTTAAAGGGGGCTTCCAGATTCCGATAAGCCACCCGCCCGCAGACCCCCACAACCACCGGCCAGGGTTGTGGGGACGAGGCCCTTGTCCTCATCAACATGGGGACAAGGTGCTTTGGGGGTCTCAGACCCCCAAAGCATCCTCCCAATGTTGAGGGCATGTGGCCTGGTACGGTTCAGGAGGGAGGGGGGGCGCTCTCGTCCCCCCTCTTTTCCTGCGGCCTGCCAGGTTGCGTGCTCGGATAAGGGTCTGGTATGGATTTTGAGGGGGACCCCACGCCATTTTTTTTGGCTGGGGTTCCCCTTAAAATCCATCCCAGACCTCAAGGGTCTGGTATGGATTTTGAGGGGGACCCCACGCTTTTTTAAAAAAAAAAAAATTATTTTTTTATCAATGACTTTTTTTTATGAATGACTTTCAATGAATGACTGTTCTCTGTGTTACGGGAGCCGTCAATACAATAGCCGCGAGTGATTTTAAATAGCTTTTTTTCCTGCAAAAATGACACTTTTTGCAGGGACAGTTCTAAGCACAGGAAACATGCGCCCCTTCACAGGCATACTATAGACACCCCCCAGGTACAAAATTTAAAGGAATATTACACTTTTATTGTTTCAATTTAAGCATTATTAAAATCACTGCTCCTGAAAAAACGGCCGTTTTAAAAAAAAAAAAATTTGCATTGATACATGTCCCCTGGGGCAGGACCCAGGTCCCCAAACACCTTTTATGACAATAACATGCATATTAGCCTTTAAAATTAGCACTTTTGATTTCGAACGTTCGCATCCATTGTAACTAATAGGGTTCTAAAGCTCACACGGACTTTAGGTCCGTTCGCGGGTTCTGGTGCGAACCGAATGGGGGGGGGTATTCGGCTCATCCCTACTAGGCACCATTCATTTTAGTTACCCCCCAGCTGGTAGTCAGATTTACTGAAGAAGTAGAACATTTCCAGTTTGTAAGTGATTTTCATATTAGTAAATGAGGTAAAAAGAACGTCACATTACATTTACAAATTAGAACAAATCATGTGCAACATTGTCAAAATTAATACAAATTCTGCTCATTCGCCTAAGCTGGCCATGGATGGATCGAAATTTGGTTGGTTCCTGCTAAATCCATGCATGGCCATTCTTGTTCAACAGAAGTCATTCGTTAGATATAAGGCTTACCTATAGGTAGTGGAAATATCTCCTAAACGTGCCGGAAATTTCTACGGCGCATGCGCAGGGAGGAAACAAAGCTAAAGGCCGTTTCTTCCCTAGCGGCTCCCATACGCATGCGCGGGAGTGACGTCACGCGGCTCCGGCAAATCACAAGTCTGCGGCCCCCGAAGGAAGAGGCTAAGAAGATGAACGCTGCCCACACAGGGGACCTCGCTGGATTCTTTTGCAGGTAAGTGGTATATAATGGGCTAGTATGCGATGCATACTAGCCCATTATGCTTTTCATTTGCAGGCTATACAGGGAGCAAAAGAGGAAGTAAAACCCATCACCTTCTTTTTATTCTACAGGTCATGTGCTCTCAGAAAATGTATGGTTTTACAAACTCTAAAAGCGGTAAGATTTATAGAGAAATTTAGACAGATTTTTTGGAGAAGTTTGGATAGTTACATTTTTGCGTACGTTCGATTTTCACCATTTTGCAAAAAGGCGCAATTTAAAATTTACAAATATTTGTTATTTATTAACTCAATACAGGTTAGGCTTTTATATTTAGCAGGAATTTTGTAAAAAAAAAAAAAAAGATTGTCTGTTGCATGATATTTGTGCAATTGTTAATCAAACACAAATTTTCTGAAAAAAGTATAAGAATTTTACTAAAAACACAAATAATATAATATTATTTTTTGGGGAGAATGTAAAAGATGAGGTTGAATTGAGTAAATAGATACCAAACATCTCAAATCTTAAAATTGCGTGCACCCCTAATATCGTAAAAAACAATGGTACCCAAAAATCTTCATGAGTGAAGCTTTAAAAGCCTTACAGCTCATCAGTTTAGAGTTAACCAGGAGCTCTTGTGCTAGATGTATTGTTTTCACTCTGACATTCCTCACAATACCTCACATGTGTGGTGTGATTATGGTTTACATACACATGCGCACCTGTTTGTTTTTGGGGCCTTGTGCAGGGCAACAGGGGTTATGGCAAATTTTTTAAATATATTGTATTTTCATTTTATTGTTTTTTAACTTTTCTTTTAATTATTTTAACTTTTTTGCTAAAGCAAAGGGTTAATAAACCCCCATGTAATAGCACTGGGCAGGTGACAAGCACTGTTTATGGAGAGATTAAAGTGGTGTTCCACCCACAAATTTTTGTTTTTATAAGTCAACAGCTACAAACACTGTAGCTGCTGACTTTTAATAAGGACACTTACCTGTTCAGGGAGCCTGCGGGTGCCACCATTATAACGAAGGAAAGCAGGCAGTGGAGCCTTGCACGAGTCGCGCTGCGCTTTGTTTATGGCCTTCTGTCTTCTGGGACACACAGGTCCCAGAAGATAGTGGGGGGCGCTCGCCATACAAAATGATATGACGTCCTGTACCGCGGACCGGATGGATCAGAAGTACACTATGTACTTCATAAAAAGGTACGATGTGTGAAAACTGAGTTTTTAAATACGTTTTTTAAAATGTAGGAAAAAAAATATTTTTTTACACAAAGATGTCACATAATAAGATATTTCTAACACACAGCATAGACATTCTTCAAAGTGCATCTCAAAACACATTCTGCTACTCTCAGTAGTATGGGGATACTACATGTGACACTTTTTTACAGCCTATCTACAAAGAGAGGACCAAAATCCAAGGAGCGCCCTCAAGTGTTCTAGGTGCATACATTACAGACCCTGGAGCACCAACACAGTAGAAACGCCGTAAATGAACACCTCAAGGTATCTTCCAAGAGTTGTGAATCTTCTTTTGAAGAGTTTATTTTTTTTGCAACACGTTTTAGGAAAATGCAGAATGAAAATGAAAAAACTTGTCTATTAACCACTTAAGGACCTCCTCCTGCACATTTACGTTGGCAGAATGGCACGGCTGGGCACAACAACGTACAGGTACGTTGCTCTTTAACCCGGTCCTGAGCTCCGTCACAATAAAAATCGCTGATCGCTGCCATTACTAGTAAAAATAAATTATTAATAAAAATGCCATAAAACTATTTTGTAGACGCTATAACTTTTGCGCAAACCAATCAATAAATGCTTATTGCAATTTCTTTTAACAAAAATATGTAGAAGAATACGTATCGGCCTAAACTGAGGAGAATTTTTTTTTATATATTTTTGGGGAATATTTATTATAGCAAAAAGTAAAAAATATTGCAAAAAATTAAATATATTATAATATTTTTTAATATAAGTAAAAAATATAGCATTTTTTTCAAAATTGTCGCTCTATAGTTTATAGTGCAAAAAATAAAAACCGCAGAGGTGATCAAATACTACCAAAAGAAAGCTCTATTGTGGGGCAAAAAATGTTGTTTGGGAGCCATGTCGCACGACCGCACAATCGCAAAAAGGGGCCTGGTCCTTTAGCTGCAAATTGGTCTGGGGCTTAAGTGGTTAATAAGATATTTATAACACACAGCATGGGCATACTTAGAACTACACATCAAAACACATTTTGCTACTCATCATGAGTATGGCAATACCACATGTATGAGACTTTTTCACAGCCTAACTACATAGTTAGGCCCAAAATCCAATGAACACTGTCAGGCTTTGAGAATAGGGGTATGGCTGGAAAACCTCAATATATACGGCACCTCATCCCAATTATTGAACACAATTTTGTAAATGGGGATAGAGAGAGGGGATTATGAAGGTGCCAAAAGATGCAAGAATTACAAAAAAAGAAAGTACATTATTAAGTGTTAGGCATTTTAAGTGTTAGACTTATGCTGGGGGGCATACACTGGCATACACTGGCCCTCACCCTATTCCACCCTATCCATCCCTGGTCTGGGGCTCTCAGTGTGTCCCATTGTTGTGCCCCCTGCTCCCCGGGTGCCTATGTGGGATATATGGTCCCTTTGTTCTGGTCTCAGTCCCGGTGCTGCTGTTGGTTGCATTGACACCCAAGGGCTGACTCTGATTTGTCAGTGCCAGCCTGCCCCCAGCTCTCGCATCAATGCAATCCATGTTCGTTGCTGTCTCACTACATCTGACAATACTCGCTCGGCATAGCTGTCATATCAGCCTTATGGCTGATTGGCTGATTGGCCGCTTGTTACCGAGCCCGTCCCTGTCCCGTGGACATCATAGTCACGTGACAGGTACCTAATCCCGCTAAGCATTATGGGAATTGTAGGCCCGTAATGCTGACTTGCAGGAGCATGCACCTGAGCTCCACTCGTCCACTCACTGATCTGTGATCAGGTGTGGGGGCCAATAAAAGAGAGCCAGTTCACTAATCTCCCTGTTGGACATCATGGGCATCTGTAGCTGCTGTTACCACAAGCTTTGGTAGGTGTATCAAACCTTTGATATGTTTTCTTACAATTGTTTTTTAGCTTCGCTACAACTTAAAGTTTATCTCTAATTATCCCTAGGTGTTACTCTTTTGCTTTATACCGGCTTGGATATCCTGTTGTTGCTTTGCAACAAAATTACCAATTCCTCTCTGATTCTTATTCCCTAATAGGGGACCATGGTTGTCCCTTAGCCTACAACTAATCTAGGTGAGCTTT
>CM053030.1:194889481-194940011 GCA_028564925.1 Lithobates sylvaticus | reverse complement strand
GCACTTTTGACATCATATGTCTTATGAAAACATTTAAAAACAATACATCACTGAACAGGGATGAAGTTTTCATTTATTGCTCTTTTTCTCAACATGTTTCACCCAAACTTGGGCTTCCTCAGGAGAGTTAGATAATGTCATATAATATTTACTGAAATAGAGAAATACAATCAGACATTGAACACACAGAATTTAACACTGCCTAGGTAAAATAGTATAGAAATGAACATCACGTAACAGGGAAGTGGGTGGAGCTTGTAAGCTCATATGCTAACCTGGGTGTTTCGGGAGAGAATTCCGCAGTCCACATAAATGCTGAATGCATGGGGTAAAAATGAGTGCATCATAGAGAGGGAAATAATATCCAAAACTATATCAGTTTTGTAATCCATCTATGGGGTAAATTAGTAAAGATGCTTGAATTATTATGGTATTGAAGAAAATAAGTAAATATATATTATCCCACAAAATGGGGAACCCACCTTAAAGTATTTGCTTGATGTGCTATTTTAAAGTAATAACAGCACAAAATGCTCCTGACTGCCAAAGAGGGAGTCCAAGTTTGAATCTATAAAGTATTTTAAAGGGAGATTCTGTTAAACCATTAGGGAAATATCATACAAATATAATTGCCATCAATAAACCAAGAACAGATCACCATGCCCTATACATGTATTTACCTATGTTGAGGGTCTACATCCACTCAGGGTGCCAGCCTGGATAGAAGACTATCCGAAGATAAGGAGGTCAGAGTGAGGTACTTAAACCCCTTAAAATAGAATAAGACAGGCATTTTAGTGATCAATTCCCAGTAAAAATGGGTGGCAAATAGTCTGCTGAGATCTCTTACCTTTACCAAGCATCGTTTTGGGAGTGAACCTCCGCTGAGCTGCACAAATAAACAGCCCAAACAATTCCCCTTAAATAACCCTCTCCACCGCCGTTTTGGCGCCAAAATTTGGCGCCAAACGGTCAGGTGAGGACAGATAGTGTCACAGCAGGTGCGCCAGGCGCACAGGAAGTGACTGCTGTGAAAACCGGAAGTGCTTCTCTCAACAGGAAGCCAGACAGACTGACCTCAATGTTGATAGCAAACAGGAATCACAGGATGTAAAGCCACATCTGATGAACTGTCAGCAAAGGGAGTTGAAAGGAAATGGACTGACAATAAATGTCAATACAAAACAGCAGAAGGATATAAAAGATCTATATCCCTAAGCTGAATGTGAACAGTATTTTGGATTGATTTGGGTCACAGAACAAATCCATATAAACTACCCCTATTACCTTGGAACATAAATATGTAACCAAGAAAAGGCTGCAGTTAGCGCAAGCGTTTAAACCCGAAGTGACTAAAGCGGCGCCAATTGGAAGTCAAAATAGACTTATGAGGTCTAGAGGCTCCCAATTACGCCTCTAGTGTCCATATGAGGCAGTCAAGCCCCATTTCAAAACATTTTGCTTCACATGTATATAAGGCTGCAAAAAATTGCTCCTTAAAGGGACCATGACAATATATGGCCGGTAGTTGTACAATGATACATTGAGGCAGTGGAGCTTGCCATAAACCCTCAACCTCAACACCAAAGGTCTTCATACACCACACAAACCCAATACGTGATGAACATTTGAACAATCATTTATTAATACTCAGAAAGTATGAAAATTAATACACATAATAATTTGTAATTTTAAATGAGAAGAAAAAATCTCAAAAGAACAATTGACAATGGCGACCTAACCCTATAAAAAGGGTTTGAAGCTCAGAGATTCATTCAGGCCAGGATGGACAGTGGCTCTAAGGTTATGAATCCATTTTGATTCTCTTTGCAATAAAGTTTTGTCAATGTCACCTCCGCGATCAAAATCTGGTACAAATTCTAACGCAAAAAATTTCATTTGTGAAACATCGAATGAATGGTAGAGTCCCATATGTCGGCTAATGGGAGTCTCCATCTTCTTCTTTTTAATAAGGGATACATGATCTCTGATTCTGTGAAAAAAAGGTCGTTTGGTTTTCCCTACATAAAAAGCCTGACACGTACATGTCATGAGGTAGACAACCCCAATCGTCTTGCATGTTGCATAAAAATTTGTCTTAAAGGTTTGACCAGAGGGCAGCATGATTTCAGTGGAATTGATCAATAAATCACAGAATTCACATTTTCCACAGGGGGAAGTACCTTTTCGATGTGTCTTAGTACTTAAAGTAAGATGACTATGAACTAGTCGATCTTTTAAAGAAGTGGATTTGCGGTAGGTGATTTGTGGGTAAGCGCCAACATATTTTGAAAGGACATCATCTGTAGAAAGAAGATGCCAGTATTTCTCAAAGATGTGGCGTACTTTTTTGTGTTCACCAACAAAAGTAGTGATTAGGCGGACTTTGGATTCAGATTTTCGTGGCTTCGCTTGGTGGATTAATTGATGTCTATCCCTCTGTTTTGCTCTATTGTACGAACGTTTAAGGCAATTTTTACTATAGCCTCGTTCCAAAAGGCGGGCCTGTAGGGCTTTGGCTTCCAATTCAAAATCAGCCTCCTTGCTACAGTTCCTTTTCAATCTTAAGTACTGACTAAATGGTATGCTCTGGACGAGGGACTCGGGATGAGAACTATCAGCGTGAAGAATAGTATTGCCTGCAGAAGGCTTTCTGTATAGAGAAGAGCCAATAGTTTTATCCTCGTTGATATAAATCTTGATATCAAGAAAATTCACAGTGACTTGATCACAGGTCATCGTGAATTTAAGATTGTAAGAATTAATTTCAAGGCATAATAAAAATTGCGATAGCTCATCTCGAGTTCCGGTCCAGACAATAAAGATATCATCAATAAATCTTTTCCAAATTAAAATATTTTCAAAGAAACGATTGAATTGAACAGCCGAAAATATCTCCCGCTCCCACCCCCCCAGATACAGGTTAGCGTACGATGGGGTACATTTAGTCCCCATCGCCACCCCCTGTACCTGGAGGTAGTGGGAGCGGTCGAATATAAAAATATTATTGCTCAAAATGAAGAGCAACAATTCCAAAACGAAATTATTGTATGGCCTGGCTGATGGCCCCCGTTCAGAGAGGAAGCCGTCCACAACTCGAGCCCCCAATTTGTGGGGGATCGAGTTGTAAAGGGCCTCCACATCTATGGCCACCAACCAGGCCTCTTCAGGTAAACATAACCCATCCAGAGACCTCAGCAAATCAGCTGTGTCCTGGATATATGAGCTCAACGACTTGACATGCGGTCTCAGATAATCATCTATAAGCTTACTAGCTGATTCAGTCAGGCATCCATTTCCCGATATGATTGGACGCCCTGGGGGAAAAGAGGCATTCTTATGTATTTTAGGCAATGCATACATAGTAGGCAATCTAGGATTTTCAACAAGTAAGAATTCACATGTTTTCTTATCTATAAGATCATTCAGAAAAGCCTGAGTGATAAGGCGTTTATATTTGGTTTGAATATATGAAACCTGAGATACAGGGATGGGACGATACCATTGACGAATAGCAGATCCAAAACCATTGTTTTGTAATTTTTTAGATCCATTAGAACAATGTTGCCTCCTTTGTCGGAAGGCTTTATGATCAATTGATCATTCATTTGTAATGATTTAATTGCTTGACGTTGTTTCGAACTTATATTGGATCTGCTATTCCAAGGTCGCCATTTGTGTTTTGAATCTCTTTACACACCTGTTGGGTAAACGCCCAGATATTTGGATTACCCTGAAGGACTGGAAAACACCTAGATTTTGGTTTGTACATAGAGGGCCGAGGGAACACAGTCCCTATGCCAGAATTTAATGCTTTGAAAACTTCATTTTCATAGTGTTGTTTTTCCAAATGATCAGTGAATTAAGTTATGGTCAATCTCCGGTATTGTCTTTGTTTTGTTTATATAAGGGATGAGGCGCTATCCATATAAGTTCGAAACAACGTCCTTAAATCATTACAAATGAATGATCAATTGATCATAAAGCCTTCGACAAAGAGGCAACATTTTAATAATGGATCTAAAAAACTGAATCCAATCCCAATGGTATCCTCCCTGTTCTCAGGTTTCATATATTCAGAAGGTCAATGACCAAGGCTCAAAATCCTAGTGTCTGCTCATCTGATGTAAGGCCTACGAGCCTCTTTTCCCCCTGGGCGTCCATAGATTGCCTGAAATCAGCTATTTGAAACTGTCTGTCAAGTTTGAATACATCTGATTTGCTGGGTTTAATCCCTGAATACTGGTGGTTTCTTTGAGGCCCTTTACAACTCCCCCCACAAATTGGGGGGTCAGTTGTGGACGGCTTCCTCTCTGAGAGGTAAAAAGAATTGTTGCTCTTTTTTGGTTATCCCTAGCTACGGTAACCTGCAAGGGGGGGGCGATGGGGACTAAATGTGCCCCATCTGGGGGGGGTGGGAGCGGGAGATATTTTCGGCTGTTCAATTCAATCGCTTCTTTGAAAATATTTTAATTTGGAAAAGATTTATTGATGATATCTTTATTGTCTGGACCAGAACTCGAGATGAGCTATCGCAATTTTATTATGCCTTGAAATTAATTCTTACAATCTTAAATTCACGATGACCTGTGATCAGGTCACAGTGAATTTTCTTGATATCAAGATTTATATCAATGAGGATAAAACCATTGGCTCTTCTCTATACAGAAAGCCTTCTGCAGGCAATACTATTCTTCACGCTGATAGTTCTCATCCCGAGTCCCTCGTCCAGAGCATACCATTTAGTCAGTACTTAAGATTGAAAAGGAACTGTAGCAAGGAGGCTGATTTTGAATTGGAAGCCAAAGCCCTACAGGCCCGCCTTTTGGAACGAGGCTATAGTAAAAATTGCCTTAAACGTTCGTACAATAGAGCAAAACAGAGGGATAGACATCAATTAATCCACCAAGCGAAGCCACGAAAATCTGAATCCAAAGTCCGCCTAATCACTACTTTTGTTGGTGAACACAAAAAAGTACGCCACATCTTTGAGAAATACTGGCATCTTCTTTCTACAGATGATGTCCTTTCAAAATATGTTGGCGCTTACCCACAAATCACCTACCGCAAATCCACTTCTTTAAAAGATCGACTAGTCATCTTACTTTAAGAACTAAGACACATCGAAAAGGTACTTCCCCCTGTGGAAAATGTGAATTCTGTGATTTATTGATCAATTCCACTGAAATCATGCTGCCCTCTGGTCAAACCTTTAAGACAAATTTTTATGCAACATGCAAGACGATTGGGGTTGTCTACCTCATGACATGTACGTGTCAGGCTTTTTATGTAGGGAAAACCAAACGACCTTTTTTCACAGAATCAGAGATCATGTATCCCTTATTAAAAAGAAGAAGATGGAGACTCCCATTAGCCGACATATGGGACTCTACCATTCATTCGATGTTTCACAAATGAAATTTTTTGCGTTAGAATTTGTACCAGATTTTGATCGCGGAGGTGACATTGACAAAACTTTATTGCAAAGAGAATCAAAATGGATTCATAACCTTAGAGCCACTGTCCATCCTGGCCTGAATGAATCTCTGAGCTTCAAACCCTTTTTATAGGGTTAGGTCGCCATTGTCAATTGTTCTTTTGAGATTTTTTCTTCTCATTTAAAATTACAAATTATTATGTGTATTAATTTTCATACTTTCTGAGTATTAATAAATGATTGTTCAAATGTTCATCACGTATTGGGTTTGTGTGGTGTATGAAGACCTTTGGTGTTGAGGTTGAGGGTTTATGGCAAGCTCCACTGCCTCAATGTATCATTGTACAACTACCGGCCATATATTGTCATGGTCCCTTTAAGGAGCAATTTTTTGCAGCCTTATATACATGTGAGGCAAAATGTTTTGAAATGGGGCTTGACTGCCTCATATGGACACTAGAGGCGTAATTGGGAGCCTCTAGACCTCATAAGTCTATTTTGACTTCCAATTGGCGCCGCTTTAGTCACTTCGGGTTTAAACGCTTGCGCTAACTGCAGCCTTTTCTTGGTTACATATTTATGTTCCAAGGTAATAGGGGTAGTTTATATGGATTTGTTCTGTGACCCAAATCAATCCAAAATACTGTTCACATTCAGCTTAGGGATATAGATCTTTTATATCCTTCTGCTGTTTTGTATTGACATTTATTGTCAGTCCATTTCCCTTTAACTCCCTTTGCTGACAGTTCATCAGATGTGGCTTTACATCCTGTGATTCCTGTTTGCTATCAACATTGAGGTCAGTCTGTCTGGCTTCCTGTTGAGAGAAGCACTTCCGGTTTTCACAGCAGTCACTTCCTGTGCGCCTGGCGCACCTGCTGTGACACTATCTGTCCTCACCTGACCGTTTGGCGCCAAATTTTGGCGCCAAAACGGCGGTGGAGAGGGTTATTTAAGGGGAATTGTTTGGGCTGTTTATTTGTGCAGCTCAGCGGAGGTTCACTCCCAAAACGATGCTTGGTAAAGGTAAGAGATCTCAGCAGACTATTTGCCACCCATTTTTACTGGGAATTGATCACTAAAATGCCTGTCTTATTCTATTTTAAGGGGTTTAAGTACCTCACTCTGACCTCCTTATCTTCGGATAGTCTTCTATCCAGGCTGGCACCCTGAGTGGATGTAGACCCTCAACATAGGTAAATACATGTATAGGGCATGGTGATCTGTTCTTGGTTTATTGATGGCAATTATGTTTGTATGATATTTCCCCAATGGTTTAACAGAATCTCCCTTTAAAATACTTTATAGATTCAAACTTGGACTCCCTCTTTGGCAGTCAGGAGCATTTTGTGCTGTTATTACTTTAAAATAGCACATCAAGCAAATACTTTCAGGTGGGTTCCCCATTTTGTGGGATAATATATATTTACTTATTTTCTTCAATACCATAATAATTCAAGCATCTTTACTAATTTACCCCATAGATGGATTACAAAACTGATATAGTTTTGGATATTATTTCCCTCTCTATGATGCATTCATTTTTACCCCATGCATTCAGCATTTATGTGGACTGCGGAATTCTCTCCCGGAACACCCAGGTTAGCATATGAGCTTACAAGCTCCACCCACTTCCCTGTTACGTGATGTTCATTTCTATACTATTTTACCTAGGCAGTGTTAAATTCTGTGTGTTCAATGTCTGATTGTATTTCTCTATTTCAGTAAATATTATATGACATTATCTAACTCTCCTGAGGAAGCCCAAGTTTGGGTGAAACATGTTGAGAAAAAGAGCAATAAATGAAAACTTCATCCCTGTTCAGTGATGTATTGTTTTTAAATGTTTTCATAAGACATATGATGTCAAAAGTGCAATATTAAGTTATGTTGTGATTTTCAATAAATTATTTTTCATATCTAATATATTTTTTTGTGTTTTTGCGCCCTAAAAGTCCCAAATCTGTTCATTTGAACCAAATTTTGACTTTATATAAGGGATATTTTAGCTTTCAGCAACTCAGCTCATCTTATAAAAAATTCTCCTTTGTGATATATCACATGGTGGCAAACACCAATCATCTCAATGAGTTGATTTCTGAAACCTATATTTTTCAATAATTATTTTTTGAGTCTAATTATTCTATTTATGTGTGTTTTTTTTATTTAATTGTTCCTGTGTTTATGTAATTGACAATGGCGACCTATAGGGGCTCTGGATTTGATGGCTTGATGGAAAAAATACATCTGGCACAGGGTGCTTCGTTTGGTGGAATAACGTCAGATCGTTTATTTTGGAGTTTGAAAAAACTACTAGAGAAAAAGGCACGTATTTTTTGGAACAGAAAATATTTTTCTAAATATATTGAGGACAAAATTGTCCCTTGGGGTCTTCGTGTCCAAATATTTCCGAATCTTTTTAAGGTAGAGACTGACTTTAAAACTGAATGGGAATGTAATTTACAAACCTGCTATTTTGCTATGATGGAGTCTTTATGTCAACATTATTCCAGAGAGATTACCAATATTGATATTGACATTGAAAAACTGTATTTAGATAATGAAACCCTTTTTGCGGATGCTTCTTTCAAGGAGTCTGAGTTAGCCTTGGAAAAACATCTAGAGGTATTTGTGGCTGAGATATTGAAAACCAAGGACAAAAAATACTATAGAGATAGACTCTCTTATGAGACAAGTACTGCCTATAAATGGCCTCTAGAGGGAGGGGGACGAAGGAAAAAGACATCGTTCCAAAGGAACACTAAGGCCGCGTACACACGAAGGGACAATCCCGCGGGATTATCCTCTGGACTGAAGTCCAGAGGATAATCCCCTCGTGTGTGGGCGCCGGCGGACTTTTTGGCGCCAAAGTACGGCGGACTAAAGTTTCAGGTTTTGTTCTCAAATTATCCGCTGGACTTGGAAGTCCAGCGGACAATCCCGCCGTTAGTGGGCAAGTCCGCGGGACTTTTGAAATGAACGGACTTGCCGCTCATCGGCAAGTCCGTTCATTTAGCACGTGACTTCAGGTTACGTAGCTAGCGTAGGCAGTTACTGCCGCCGCGCTAGCTCCGTGACCTGGCATGGATTTAAAGGGAATCCCCACGCCGAAAAAACGGCGTGGGGGTTCCCCCCAAATCCATGTCAGACCCTCATCCGAGCACGCAGCCTGGCAGGCCAGGAAAGGGGTGGGGACGAACGAGCGCCCCCCCCCCCTCCTGAGCCGTACCAGGCCGCGTGCCCTCAACATGGGGGGTGCCCTGGGGAAAGGGGGGCCGTGCGGCCCCCCCCACCCCAAAGCACCTTGTCCCCATGTTGATGAGGACAAGGGCCTCTTCCCGACAACCCTGGCCGTTGGTTGTCGGGGTCTGCGGGCGGGGGCTTATCGGAATCTGGGAACCCCCTTTAATAAGGGGGCCCCCAGATCCCGGCCCCCCACCCTATGTGAATGAGTATGGGGTACGATGTACCCCTACCCATTCACCTAAGGTGTAAAATGTAAAGTAAAAAAAAACACCCACACTTTTGAAAAAATAGTTTATTGCACTGCTCCGGGGGTCTTCTTCCGTCTTGGGGGTCTTCTCGCCGGACTCCCCCGCCATTTACCAAGCTCTTTTACCGAGCGAGGGGAGTCCGGCTACCTTCTTCGTCGTCGCCGCCGTCTGGGGGTCTCGATCCGCCTTCGGGGGTCTTCTTCCGTCTTGGGGGTCTTCTCGCCGGACTCCTCCCCTCTCTTCTGCTCTTTTACCTAGCTCTTTCACGAGGGGAGGTGTCCGGCTACCTTCTTCGTCGTCGCCGCCGTCGTCTGGGGGTCTCGATCCGCCTTCGGGGGTCTTCCGGGGGTCTCTTCTGTTCTTGCGGCGGTCGTCGTCTTCCGCGCCGCCGGCGCCTTGTCCTTCTTCTTGTCCTTCTTGTTCTTCTTGTTCTTCTTCTTCTTCCGATGTTGACCCGACGCTCTCTCTGCCCGGAATGCCTGTGCCGCTCTGAGCTCGGACTTATATAGGGACAAGGGGACAGGGTCACATGTTCATGTCACATGGTGACCCCGCCCCCTTGCGATGTCACAGTCCCAGCATCCTCCGGGACTGTGACATCGCAAGGGGGCGGGGTCACCATGTGACATGAACATGTGACCCTGTCCCCTGTCCCTATATAAGTCCGAGCTCAGAGCGGCACAGGCATTCCGGGCAGAGAGAGCGTCGGGTCAACATCGGAAGAAGAAGAAGAACAAAGAAGAACAAGAAGGACAAGAAGAAGGACAAGGCGCCGGCGGCGCGGAAGACGACGACCGCCGCAAGAACAGAAGAGACCCCCGGAAGACCCCCGAAGGCGGATCGAGACCCCCAGACGACGGCGGCGACGACGAAGAAGGTAGCCGGACACCTCCCCTCGTGAAAGAGCTAGGTAAAAGAGCAGAAGAGAGGGGAGGAGTCCGGCGAGAAGACCCCCAAGACGGAAGAAGACCCCCGAAGGCGGATCGAGACCCCCAGACGGCGGCGACGACGAAGAAGGTAGCCGGACTCCCCTCGCTCGGTAAAAGAGCTTGGTAAATGGCGGGGGAGTCCGGCGAGAAGACCCCCAAGACGGAAGAAGACCCCCGGAGCAGTGCAATAAACTATTTTTTCAAAAGTGTGGGTGTTTTTTTTTACTTTACATTTTACACCTTAGGTGAATGGGTAGGGGTACATCGTACCCCATACTCATTCACATAGGGTGGGGGGCCGGGATCTGGGGGCCCCCTTATTAAAGGGGGTTCCCAGATTCCGATAAGCCCCCGCCCGCAGACCCCGACAACCAACGGCCAGGGTTGTCGGGAAGAGGCCCTTGTCCTCATCAACATGGGGACAAGGTGCTTTGGGGTGGGGGGGCCGCACGGCCCCCCTTTCCCCAGGGCACCCCCCATGTTGAGGGCACGCGGCCTGGTACGGCTCAGGAGGGGGGGGGGGGGGGCGCTCGTTCGTCCCCACCCCTTTCCTGGCCTGCCAGGCTGCGTGCTCGGATGAGGGTCTGACATGGATTTGGGGGGAACCCCCACGCCGTTTTTTCGGCGTGGGGATTCCCTTTAAATCCATGCCAGCTTGCGGAGCTAGCGCGGCGGCATTTACTGCCTACGCTAGCTACGTAACCTGAAGTTACGTTCGAAATGAACGGACTGCTCCGTGTGTGGGCAAGTCCGTTCATTTTCAAAAGTCCCGCGGACTTTTGGCCGGCGGATTATCCGCTGGACAAGTCCGTGCGTGTGTGGGCAAGTCCACACCCTCGGAAAGTCCAGCGGACCTAGCCGGAAAGTCCAGCGGATTGTCCGCTGGACTTAGGTCCGCCGGCAAAAGTCCGTACGTGTGTACGAGGCATAACTCTAATCAAGAACCATCTGACTCTGATGAATCTAACTTTTCCTCTGTTTCCTCCCAGCAAGCAGGTTCTTTTCAGTGCTCAACCACAGGCATTGATAAACGTAAATACAGTTTTTCATCACAAAAACCCTCTGGCAAAAGAAACCAGAGAGACAACGTCCGTTCTGGTTTACGATCTCAGAAAGGGACAATCGTGAATGACTCCCAACCTCTAATAGAAGTAGGTAATTTATCACAAACTAATGTGAATCATGCTGTTCTTCCCAAACATATTCAGTCAACCTCAGTCTCCCTATCGGGGGACCACTTGCAGGTTCCCGTGCTAGGGGAACCAAAAAACGCACCAATTTTTACCTCTCAAATGACCATGGATTCAAAGAAACCACCAAGTATTCAGGGATTAAATCCCAAGATATTAAACAAGACAGTTTCCAAATAATTAATCTATCCTCGTGCTCCTTATCAGATGAGCAGACACAGGTTTTGAGCCTTGGTCTGACCTTCTGTCCGGAACAAGAGGTGGATTCATTTGAGATTATTAAAGATGTTAACCTCTTTGCTCGTAGGCTTATGTTTAAGGCAATCTATGATAAACAACAGACAATACCGGAGATTGACCAATTCTCAGCTGAGATTTGGAAAAACAAAACTATAAATGAAGTCAAAGCATTAAATGATCTAATGGAATTATGGGAGGAGAGCAACCCCTTGGATCTTCCATTTGAGGATCCAACGGCTTGCCCTTTACCCTCCCTTGATTCTGGCATAGGGACTGTGTTCCCTCGGCCCTCTATGTACAAACCTAAATCTAGGTGTTTTCCAGTCCTTCAGGGTAATCCAAATATCTGGGCGTTTACCCAACAGGTGTGTAAAGAGATTCAAAACACAAAATGGCGACCTTGGAATAGCAGATCCAATATAAGTTTGAAACAACGTCAAGCAATTAAATCATTACAAATGAATGATCAATTGATCATAAAGCCTTCCAACAAAGGAGGCAACATTGTTCTAATGGATCTAAAAAATTACAAAACAATGGTTTTGGATCTGCTATCCAACCGTCAATGGTATCGTCCCATCCCTGTATCTCAGGTTTCATATATTCAAACCAAATATAAACGCCTTATCACTCAGGCTTTTCTGAATGATCTCATAGATAAGAAAACATGTGAATTCTTACTTGTTGAAAATCCTAGATTGCCTACCATGTATGCATTGCCTAAAATACATAAGAATGCCTCTTTTCCCCCAGGGCGTCCAATCATATCGGGAAATGGATGCCTGACTGAATCAGCTAGTAAGCTTATAGATGATTATCTGAGACCGCATGTCAAGTCGTTGAGCTCATATATCCAGGACACAGCTGATTTGCTGAGGTCTCTGGATGGGTTATGTTTACCTGAAGAGGCCTGGTTGGTGGCCATAGATGTGGAGGCCCTTTACAACTCGATCCCCCACAAATTGGGGGCTCGAGTTGTGGACGGCTTCCTCTCTGAACGGGGGCCATCAGCCAGGCCATACAATAATTTCGTTTTGGAATTGTTGCTCTTCATTTTGAGCAATAATATTTTTATATTCGACCGCTCCCACTACCTCCAGGTACAGGGGGTGGCGATGGGGACTAAATGTGCCCCATCGTACGCTAACCTGTATCTGGGGGGGTGGGAGCGGGAGATATTTTCGGCTGTTCAATTCAATCGTTTCTTTGAAAATATTTTAATTTGGAAAAGATTTATTGATGATATCTTTATTGTCTGGACTGGAACTCGAGATGAGCTATCGCAATTTTTATTATGCCTTGAAATTAATTCTTACAATCTTAAATTCACGATGACCTGTGATCAGGTCACTGTGAATTTTCTTGATATCAAGATTTATATCAATGAGGATAAAACTATTGGCTCTTCTCTATACAGAAAGCCTTCTGCAGGCAATACTATTCTTCACGCTGATAGTTCTCATCCCGAGTCCCTCGTCCAGAGTATACCATTTAGTCAGTACTTAAGATTGAAAAGGAACTGTAGCAAGGAGGCTGATTTTGAATTGGAAGCCAAAGCCCTACAGGCCTGCCTCTTGGAACGAGGCTATAGTAAAAATTGCCTTAAACGTTCGTACAATAGAGCAAAACAGAGGGATAGACATCAATTAATCCACCAAGCGAAGCCACGAAAATCTGAATCCAAAGTCCGCCTAATCACTACTTTTGTTGGTGAACACAAAAAAGTACGCCACATCTTTGAGAAATACTGGCATCTTCTTTCTACAGATGATGTCCTTTCAAAATATGTTGGCGCTTACCCACAAATCACCTACCGCAAATCCACTTCTTTAAAAGATCGACTAGTTCATAGTCATCTTACTTTAAGAACTAAGACACATCGAAAAGGTACTTCCCCCTGTGGAAAATGTGAATTCTGTGATTTATTGATCAATTCCACTGAAATCATGCTGCCCTCTGGTCAAACCTTTAAGCCAAATTTTTATGCAACATGCAAGACGATTGGGGTTGTCTACCTCGTGACATGTACGTGTCAGGCTTTTTATGTAGGGAAAACCAAACGACCTTTTTTTCACAGAATCAGAGATCATGTATCCCTTATTAAAAAGAAGAAGATGGAGACTCCCATTAGCCGACATATGGGACTCTACCATTCATTCGATGTTTCACAAATGAAATTTTTTGCGTTAGAATTTGTACCAGACTTTGATCGCGGAGGTGACATTGACAAAACTTTATTGCAAAGAGAATCAAAATGGATTCATAACCTTAGAGCCACTGTCCATCCTGGCCTGAATGAATCTCTGAGCTTCAAACCCTTTTTATAGGGTTAGGTCGCCATTGTCAATTGTTCTTTTGAGATTTTTTCTTCTCATTTAAAATTACAAATTATTATGTGTATTAATTTTCATACTTTTTGAGTATTAATAAATGATTTTTCAAATGTTCATCACGTATTGGGTTTGTGTGGTGTATGAAGACCTTTGGTGTTGAGGTTGAGGGTTTATGGCAAGCTCCACTGCCTCAATGTATCATTGTACAACTACCGGCCATATATTGTCATGGTCCCTTTAAGGAGCAATTTTTTGCAGCCTTATATACATGTGAGGCAAAATATTTTGAAATTGGGCTTGATTGCCTCATATGGACACTAGAGGCGTAATTGGGAGCCTCTAGACCTCATAAGTCTATTTTGACTTCCAATTGGCGCCGCCTTAGTCACTTCGGGTTTAAAACGCTTGCGCTAACTGCAGCCTTTTCTTGGTTACATATTTATGTTCCAAGGTAATAGGGGTAGTTTATATGGATTTGTTCTGTGACCCAAATCAATCCAAAATACTGTTCACATTCAGCTTAGGGATATAGATCTTTTATATCCTTCTGCTGTTTTGTATTGACATTTATTGTCAGTCCATTTCCCTTTAACTCCCTTTGCTGACAGTTCATCAGATGTGGCTTTACATCCTGTGATTCCTGTTTGCTATCAACATTGAGGTCAGTCTGTCTGGCTTCCTGTTGAGAGAAGCACTTCCGGTTTTCACAGCAGTCACTTCCTGTGCGCCTGGCGCACCTGCTGTGACACTATCTGTCCTCACCTGACCGATTGGCGCCAAATTTTGGCGCCAAAACGGCGGTGGAGAGGGTTATTTAAGGGGAATTGTTTGGGCTGTTTATTTGTGCAGCTCAGCGGAGGTTCACTCCCAAAACGATGCTTGGTAAAGGTAAGAGATCTCAGCAGACTATTTGCCACCCATTTTTACTGGGAATTGATCACTAAAATGCCTGTCTTATTCTATTTTAAGGGGTTTAAGTACCTCACTCTGACCTCCTTATCTTCGGATAGTCTTCTATCCAGGCTGGCACCCTGAGTGGATGTAGACCCTCAACATAGGTAAATACATGTATAGGGCATGGTGATCTGTTCTTGGTTTATTGATGGCAATTATGTTTGTATGATATTTCCCTAATGGTTTAACAGAATCTCCCTTTAAAATACTTTATAGATTCAAACTTGGACTCCCTCTTTGGCAGTCAGGAGCATTCTGTGCTGTTATTACTTTAAAATAGCACATCAAGCAAATACTTTCAGGTGGGTTTCCCATTTTGTGGGATAATATATATTTACTTATTTTCTTCAATACCATAATAATTCAAGCATCTTTACTAATTTACCCCATAGATGGATTACAAAACTGATATAGTTTTGGATATTATTTCCCTCTCTATGATGCACTCATTTTTACCCCATGCATTCAGCATTTATGTGGACTGCGGAATTCTCTCCCGGAACACCCAGGTTAGCATATGAGCTTACAAGCTCCACCCACTTCCCTGTTACGTGATGTTCACTTCTATACTATTTTACCTAGGCAGTGTTAAATTCTGTGTGTTCAATGTCTGATTGTATTTCTCTATTTCAGTAAATATTATATGACATTATCTAACTCTCCTGAGGAAGCCCAAGTTTGGGTGAAACATGTTGAGAAAAAGAGCAATAAATGAAAACTTCATCCCTGTTCAGTGATGTATTGTTTTTAAATGTTTTCATAAGACATATGATGTCAAAAGTGCAATATTAAGTTATGTTGTGATTTTCAATAAATTATTTTTCATATCTAATATATTTTTCTGTGTTTTTGCGCCCTAAAAGTCCCAAATCTGTTCATTTGAACCAAATTTTGACTTTATATAAGGGATGAGGCGCTATATTTTAGCTTTCAGCAACTCAGCTCATCTTATAAAAAATCTTACATTAAACATGCTTCACTGAGAAGGACTACTGTGACCACACAAATCTCTCCTGTCAGTAATGCTCCTACTGCTCATGTTGGTGCCTAAGCAGGAAGCCTCAGCATTGCTGAGAGGAGACCAACATCACTAAAGTGAATGCATGTATGGGAGTGGCAGACTACTGCAGAGAGATTTATGTGCTCTGTGTAGATGTAGCAGTTTTTCTCTGCAGCCTGCTGAAGGGATTGGGGATTTTAAGCTGGCGGTACAGCACAATTCACTAAGAGAGAAGTTAAAACCATGTTTTTCTGTACCCCCAACTGAGCTGTTTCAATTCCAAGCAGGTTACCATATTTTTCCAAAACAAGCAATTTGATAATCCATAGCCCAGTGCATTTTGATGTATTGTCTGTATAAAGAAATCAAATCTGTTGTGTTTCCAACTGCAAAAAAACTGGCAACTCTGAACAAAAATATTAACACAACAGGGCCTGTTCATTGAACCTCAATACAAAGAACAAGAGGCGTTTTGGTACAAAATGAAAAGAAAATCATTATAACCCTTGATTACCATTAAATTACACTTACGTGAACAATTTAACAACATGGTGTAAACAAGTAACTAGAAATAAGGGAAACTTTAAAGCTAAAAAGAATTAACACTATTGATAGGTTATTTTAACAAATTACAAATTACACACCCACTGGTTGATAGAAAACAGTCCTATACAAATAAAGTAAGAGTGGGACTTCTGTAAAGAATGTCAAATTCAGTAAACTTAAGCCTTGTACACAAGCTTAGATTTTAATTCAACAAAGGCTAACATAGCTACGTACTACGATAATATAAAGAGGACTTTTTTTGTGTGCGTAACCCCTCTGGGCCCCATCTGCAAATTCAGTTAGCAGGCTTTCCAAGACAGAGGTTTTGTGATAATCCGATCTTTCTTTCTGAGACCAACTATTATGGTAGATAATAGAACTAGTAACAGAGTAATTGCTCTGACCCAAGTCCTTTGCAAGAAAAAGAAATAGAGGACCTGGTTCAAAATTGGTTGCTCAACCAGGACTGCTTGGATTTACCTGCTCATCTGCATCACCATGCCCCTGTAAACATTCCAACCCACCTGACACTCTGGGTTCAGACATCTTTGCATCACCTTGAAGTAATAAGTCAAACAAATCAGTGCATTTATATTCTATTAGCATTTACTGGAGTACTTGTTACACAGAGGAGGTAATAGATCAACTGAGCTTTGGATAACAGTCCTAGCTCAGCAGAAGAATTCTTCTAAAATAATACAAGTTAAGGCAGTTTGACAATAACAAAATATTATATACACGTATGCCCAATGGGATATCTCTTGAACATGGCCTGAAAGGATAAGCAACAGTTAAGCATAAATCCTGGCAATACTAAAGGGAAGGCCAGGCCAGCCTATTTAACCTTTAATCCTAATGAGAGATCAAGCAAAACAAGAATGGAATGAGGGCCCTTTAAGCAGTAATGAGAGCAATGTCCCAGTTTCAGGCCTGATGGTCTTCACCGGCAGTTGGAGCTCATTAACTGTATCCAATAAGGTGCAGTAACAAGGCAATGGTATTTCTTGGAATGGTTGAGGCTAAAGGTGTCTATGTACAGTGTTCAAATAGAAGTGCAGTAAAGTGTTCCCAAAGTAGTTCCCAAGGTAAAGCTGTCTGTACCCAGTGTCCCAGTGAAGTAACAAAGAAAGGTTTGCAAAGGTGGGCAATTGCCCTCTCACCAACGACCAGGCTGATTCAAAGCCTTCTGCAAAGCAGCTCCCGGACAGACGTCCTTGCAGCGGATCCGCTGTGACGATCACTTGATGAGAAACACGAAGTGCGGGTTGACGGACTGCCGAGTTGGTGCTGGATGGATGTCTGACAAACAGCATGCAGTGCTAGGCCCTTCCCTGCCGGGTTGGAATGTTGTACCCCACATGATAGGCTGCGACCTCACCCTCTGTGTACAGAGAGGTCTGTCACACACAGGGTCCAGGAGGAAGAGAGCGTGGGGCAGGCCTCTGGTCTCTTTTATAGCTCTACCCAGCAATCTCCCTGATGGTAACAAAGATCCCTGGTAAATGCAGTCCAAATGTATATTCATGCGAAGTAATTTCCTTTCGGAAGAACTACTAATCCCACCATACCTTTGGTTTGGCTCACGAATATGATGTCTGATAATGACGCTGGGCACTAGAGTGAGAGTACGATATATATATATATATATATATATATATATAGAAATGACGGGGAAACGCTGTATTTTGCAATTGTTGTCCACATTGCTACATTTTTCCCCCACTTGAAAGTCTTTGGTCCCTGAAGACAGAACACAACCCGTGTGATCACCTTACTGTATCATAAAAAACGAATGGTTAATCATATGACAAACCAGAAGTGATAACAGCCTGTAACTGATCCAAAGAAGGATCTTCTAACAGTAAACTATATACATCATCAGGCAAAGTCATATAAACTTTGTGACAGGCCAGTAACAAGTTAGTGGCCCACCCAGTTGTGTCAGAGGGTGGATCAAGGTCATCCTTTACTAAAGGTTCAATAAAGGAGGCAAGTGCTTGACTAGAACATTGAACGGTAGGGATAAGTTTGTCAGAATTTTCCCCAAAGATATCATACTTAGAGTAGATATTTTCCAGTGGCTCTGGTCCCCGATCTGTTCCACAGAAACTACATCAGGTTTAGGGTTTAAGTTCTGAGTCAGGCTCTGGCTCAGGTTCTGGTTCAGGCTCTGGTTCAGGTTCTGGTTCAGGAACAGTCTCTCTCTGACACGTACCTTGGAGGTGAGCCTGAGGTGCAGAGGGGGACCTCTCGTACAGCCTTGGCTCCGGAGTCACTGGAGTTGGGCAGTTACCGTAGGAGCACAGTGAGGTATGAGTGCCTACAGAGTTTTCTTGGCTGGAGCTGATGACAGCTGGCAGAGACAGGAACCAGCTTGGGTGCTGTGGATGCAGGTCAGCAGATGCAGGTATGCAGAGGATGCAGGTCAGTGGATGCAGATGCGCTGAGGGGCAGTGGATGCAGATGCACACAGATTCAAGACAGTGGGCAGGAGCAAGGTCAAGCAATACACAGCGGATCAGCCAGGCAGAAATAAACGGCAGGCAAAGAATGGTCAGAGTTCAGGCTGGGTTAGTAATGGAGGATCAGGCAGACAGGTAAACAGAGCAAGGTCAAGGAAGCCAAGTGTCAGGACTGGAGACAGCAGCGAGGTCAGGAAGTCGGGTCAGATTCAGGTTCAGAATCAGGTCACAGGGTAAAGCATCAGATCAAACAGCAAAGGACTAATGCAGCTGGAGCCCTTTTAAAGGCCACTGGGCGCCAAGGCAATGTCACTGAGCGCGCGTATGAGATCTGTGCACACGCATGCGCATTGGCGCATGTCTGTTCACCGCTGGGTACCCATTAGCCAGACTGCGCCTCTGTGAACCTGTGCACCTGAGACCTGTTGCAGAACTATGAGCAGTGCATCCATGACACTCTCTCTGCTTCACCAGTAAGGGATGTGGGAGTTTCCAACACATCGGATACTTCATTGGACTCCATCTTGACTTCCTCATCTCCTTTTAGTGGTTGGGGATCTGGTGCTTCAACTTCCTGCAATGGGAGATGTGCCTTCCTCATAAAGGGTGTCCCCTGACTGCCTGCTTCCCCAGTCCTGAGAGTGATGGAATTGTCTTCAAGAGGGGAACCCATAACCAATCAAGAGTTAATTCTTCTTCGTCGCTCTCTTCTTCAGGTGACATGGGTGTGCAGGTTTTTCCAGCCCTAGGCCCCAGCATAGGGGACTGATAAGTCTCTGAGCAAGAGGATGGGGGTACTCGGACAGCCTCGGATATGGGTAGCAAATGGTTTTGATGCCAAGTCTTCAGAGTCAGTCAGTCAGTCAGTCAGTCAGTCAGTCTTCCATTCAAGCCGAATCTGGTACACAGGGAGCCCAGGTAATTGTTTACAGACAATATAGGGTTGAGAATGCCATCGATCAGCCAGCCTATGTTTCCCAGGCACCCCTTGATTGCGCAACAACACTCGATCTCCTGGTTGTAGATCCTGAACCCTCACTCTGAGATCAAAGTTTTTCTTGTTCCTCTGTTCTCTGATGGTAGATGCTTCTCATAAGCAACTTTTAGAATCTTCCGAAGTATGTCAATGTACCCCCTCATAGTAGGCCTGAGAGGTGTGGTCCAATGATGTTCCAAAGGCCAGATCCACTGGTAAATGAGCTTCTCTTCCGAACATTAATCTGTAGGGGGGAGTATCCGGTATAATAATTTGAGGTGCTATTATAAGCATGGACTACTGCAGCCGAAGGAAGAGTTCCCAACAAGTTCAGCTGGGTACGGTTGAAATGCTCAGGTTGTGGATCCCCTTGGGGGTGGTAAGGAGTGGTCCTGGATTTCTTTATACTTAGGAGTTCACACAATCTTCTGATCAGCTTGCTCTCAAAATCCTGGACTTGATCTTGAGTGTAGGCGCTGTGGCAGCCCGTAATGAGCGAAGAACTTCTCCACTAAGGTTTTTGCTACAGTACTGGCCTGTTGGTCCCTAGTGGGGAAAGCTTAAGCATAGCGGGAAAAATTATCTGTCACAACCAGGACATTACTCAATCCACTCAAGTCAGGTTACAAACACAAGAAATCAATGCACACCAACTCCATTGGCCCCTGGCTTTGAAGGTGACCCATTGGGGCTGCCCTGCCTGCTAACGTCTTCCTCTGAATGCACCTGATGCAAGAGCAACAGTAGCTTTTCACCTTAGCTCTCATGGAAGGCCAATAAAATCGATCCCTGACTAACGCGAAGGTTCTGTCTGGGCCTAAGTGACCATGATCATCATGAAGAGCGGTCAACACTATTAATCTGTGTTTCTCAGAAAGGAACAGTTGACGAACACTCTCTGGTTCCTCAGATGAGCCTCTCTGGTATTTGGCTCCATCTTCCAACAGCATTCATTCCCACTCTCTGTGGACTACTTTTGCTCCCTTAATGGGGCTATTCAACAGTATCTGACTCCCACAGCTTTGGCCCCTATGGCCCCTCTGTGTTTATGCTCTACTCCTTGGCACACAGCCAGTACTCCCTCCAGGGGTAAATCGATCCAACTCTTCTAGCCAGCATTTATGGAGTGAGGCCTTCGGGAAAGAGCGTCAGCATCTCTATTTCCCACTCCTGGCCAGTATTTCAAGCTGAACCGGATTAAAACAGAGCGGCCAACCATCGATGTCCTATGGCATCCAGCTTGGCAGTGGACAGTAGGTAAGTCAAAGGGTTGTTATCCGTCTTCACCACAAAGGTAGCCCCGTACAGATAATCACATAGCTTATCTACTACAGCCCACTTGAGGGCCAAGAACTCCAATTTGTTTGGTTAAACTGCGACTTCCATGGGCTACTGGGTGGAATCTGCCCTCCGACTCCTGATACAACACTCTCCCGAAGGCCATCTCTGCTGGCATCCACGTGCAATTCATAAGGTTTGGATGGATCAGCTTAGGCCAACACTGGTGCTTCAACAAGGCTCCCCTTCAGTCGTTCAAAAGCCCTTTCACACTTCACCGTCCATTGCTCTTGAATAGGTTCACATGGCTTCCTGGGGCCTTCCAACGGGGCTTTCTGGTGATCCCCCTCAGTTTTGTTGTGGAAATTTTATTAAGACGTATTCAATATGTATTGTCACAGTGTCTCCCAGTGTTATTTCTGCTGCAGCCTGCTTTAAAGAGCAAGCTGGGGCAGACTGACGCCGGTTGAGTCCCTTTGGTAGTGAAAAGCTTCCTGAGGTTGCAGAGAAGTGTTTGCAAAGTGAGGATATGTCTGCCAGCGAAGGGCCCCTGTGCATTGCACAGACGATCGTCTGGGGAAATGTGTTCACTCTGCAAAGATATTATCGGTTATGGAGGGATGTACGCTCTTGTCTCTCTGTGTGTCTGATCAGCACAAAACGTGAGTCTTTCCGTGCGTTTTGGTCGGGGACTGCATTCATGTATTCTAAGGCCAGCCATGTTACTTTCTTTGTCTAGCTGAACAACATGGCTTACAGGGACAGGGAGCGGGAAATCATACACACTTCCCTGCACAGACATGCCCCTAGTCATTGTTCTTTGGTTGAGATTTGTATAACTCCTCCTGTTTCCTGTGCTTGATTGGCTGATTGTGAAGCAACCAAGCTGAACTGTTATCAAAGTACTATAAATAAACTTCGCTCCCACTGTCAGACAGGACTGTCTGTGGAAATGTGTCTGGTTTACTCGGGAAACAGGGTTGTAATAAGATGCATTATACCAAGGAGCTGAGAAGTGCGCTTATTAGCGCAGGAGACATCGATTACGCATAGCGTAAAAAGAAATCTCCACGTCATGTAAAAACGTATTCAAACGGCCAGGCAATCTGTGAGAAGTTCTTCACAAATCTTCAATAGTAGGAGCAGAAACCCAAAAACGACAGCTCAGTGACGGTACTTGGGCGAGGCCAGAAAGTAACAGCCTCCAATTTTTGGGGGTCAGTAGCTATTCCCTTCAGCTAAGACTATATGCCCAAGATACGTTACCGAAGTCTGGTAGAACTGACACTTCTCCAAAGACAGCTTCAGCCCCTCTTTGTGTAATCATTGGAAAGCACTTCTACCAAGTTCATATCACCCACAGTGTTCTCCATCAGTCTCTGGAATGTGGCAGGAGCCCCTGTTATTCCTTGTGGCATTCGGTCAAACTCAAAAAACCCTAGTGAACTGATGAAGGCCATTTTTTCTCAGTCATCCGGATGCATGGATATCTGGTAGTATCCACTCTTTAGATCCAGCACACTGAGCCATTTCACCCCTGATGAGCATTGCAGAGCCTCTTCTATGTGGGGGAGGGGGGGGTTGTGTACTGATCTGGGATAGTTCTTCGGTTCAAGGTTTGGTAGTCAATACAAATCCGGAGGGACCCATTCTTCTTTCTCACTCTTCTTTCTCAATCAGGGAAGCGGTGTAAAATCTGGAGATTGCCATCCCCAAAGCTGAAGTGCTGACAACAGGGTAGAGCTCTGCTAACCTCTGCCCAGCACTGATAACATCTTCTGGGTTCCATGGGCAGGAGATGGTGAACCTCTATCCCCAGACACCAGTTGCAGAGGCAGGGGACTTTTCTGCTGAGGAAAAACAATCTGGTGAGCCCCCAGCAGAAGAGCTGGTATTAGGGCCAAACTTCACTGTGCTCTGCCCAGCACCAACAGCAGTATCTGTGGAGTTACAAGGAACTTCCCCAGCTGAAGCGCTGGTCATCGGACAGAGGGTCCAAGAACTCTGCCCCACACCTGTGGCAGTTTCGGAGGCTCAGGGTGAGAAGGTGGCAATCACTTCCCAGCAGCAGATACAGGGGGAGAAGGGAGAGGAGGTGTTTTTCCTTCCACTCCAACAGTTGGCCAGGGTGGAGGAAGCAGTCTTTCCTCCCCAGCAAAGATTTTTACACCTGGGAGACAGTACCAGAGACATGTCGTCCCAGCAGCCAGATGAGGGAAAGGAAAAGGAAGCCATCAGCTCACCTCCCCAATGGCAGCTACACAGTTTGGGAATGGTGGAATCCAGCCTCCTGCCCCAACGGTTAGCCGGAGCAGAGGATGTGGAGTTCCCAGAAGAAGTGCTGGCAACAGGGCAGAGTGCTACCAACCTCTGCCCAGCACCAGCAACAACTGTGGAGGTCCAGAGAGCCGGGGAAGTCGGCCCCTCTCTCCGGCGACAAGCTGATGTTGTGAAGCTGCTACTCCCAGCTGAATCACTGGCAACAGGGCAGAGCAACGCTGGCCTCTGCCTAGCACCTACAGTTTCTTCTCAGCTTCAGGGAAATGGGGCAGTGGGCCCCTCTGCCCAGCAACAAGCCAAGCCATGGAATGGTAAACACCACCCAGCTGAAGCGCTGACAGCTGGACAGAGAGTCAATGACCTCTGCCCCACACCTACTGAGGTCAACTATTCCTTGCAGCCAAGAAAGGAGATCATGCAGACAGACTATATGAGTTCACTCTGCCTGACTAACGCATGTCCAGACCAGATGGGGGTCTGGTACCTTGTTAGTCAACTTTTGATGGGGGAGAAATGTGACAGACTCACCCAGGACAGAGGCTTTTGGAGGGGACTGAATGCCAGCCTCTTGCCTACTGATCATGGGCCCTGGCATTTGGGGGAACGGTGCTCTTTGTGAGAAGGTTTTCTTGGATTTGCCCAAAGACTATTCTTGGTTGTTAATTCTGAACAATATATGATCATTGAAAGAGTCCATGTCAGCAGCTAAACAAGTGTCGTCTTGTTTTGTGCTTGTGAGCAGTTGGAATATCTGATATCTATATTCGGACTGGGAGGAAGCGGTATATGACGAAAGCACTTAAGCGGAGTGTAGGGACGTTTCGTCACGGTATGTATCTGTCATATGGGCATTTCTGGATCCCTTTGCACAAAGGGATATGCCTCAAATGCTTGTGGTAAAAGTCTTGGTACAGCAACGTCACTCGGGCTACAGTATCTAGTAGGGCTTGGGTATAGTTGCTCTCCACCTGTATTAAGACTATAGGGAAAGACCCCACTAGGTTCTTTGGCAGGTTTCCAGTGGGTGACTCTATAGTTTAGGCTCTAATAAGCCTCTTTTAAAGTAGTGGAGTTGGTCTAACTACTCGCTTAGTAAGGTGTGCATTGATTTCTTTCCCTTGTCTTACCTTCCCTGAGAAAAAAACAAATGTAAAAGCGCCACTCAGTAAAAGATTCTTTAATAAAAAGTAAGGCTGATAAATATCACTTACATATAAATGCAGGGAAGTGTGTGCAAACAAAGGTTGCTGCTGCTGTCACAGGCATGTCCAAGAGTACCGTAAGGGTCTGTAATTGTGGCCGCAAGACGCTGGGGGAGCACCCGGCTGTGTCAAGCATCTATGGAACTGCAGAGAGGCTCATGGAGACAGCGTGTGACGTCAGAGGTGCAGGGAACACAACGCGTTTCTGAGCATGCGCGAGGCCCGTAAGGGACCTGCGCGTTCCTTTCTCAAGCCGCTCTGCAGTTCCATAGACGATTGACACAGCCGGGTTCTCCCCCAGTGTCTTGTGGCCACAATTACAGACCCTTACGGTACTCTTGGACATGCCTGTGACAGCAGCAGCAATCTTTGTTTGCACACACTTCCCTGCATTTATATGTAAGTGATATTTATCAGCCTTACTTTTTATTAAAGAACCTTGGGGACAGCTTATGGGGACGCCAGATGAACTTGCATTATGCTTTGTCTTGTGTTGTGTCTTGCAGGCGTCATGACTGACAAATTCACATCACCGGATTTTCTGCCACATTTCATCGACCAATACAGGCAAATGCCATGTTTGTAAAGAATCAAAAGCAAGGATTACTCCAATAAACAAAAAAGACGAGGCATTGGAAAAACTTGCTGAATTATGCAGAGTTTTTGCCCCAATGCAGACACCAGGTATGTGAGCTCCAAAATTGCAAATCTCCGCAGCACCTTAAAAAGGGATATGAATAAAAAGGAGTCAGAGAAGTCAGGTGCAGCAGCAGATGATGTGTATGTACCAAGGCTCTGGTACTTTGACAGCCTGCATTTTTTTTTAGACTGAGCAGTGTGACCCCAGACCATCTCTTTCAACCCTGCCTTCCACCTCTGCTGAGGGGCCATGTCCCGAATCACAAAAGGAAGATGTGGAGGGGCACACCTTTACTAAAGGCAAATCCACTTAGCACTGCAAGTGCACTTGGAGGTGCAGTCACTTTAGATCTGAGGGGGAGATCTGAAATGAGGGTAAGCTCTGCTGATTTTATTATTCAATCATGTACAAGCAAAAGTGCTGTTTTTATTTTCCTTGCATGTCCCCCTCAGATCTACAGCAACTGCACTTTCAAGTGCACTTGCAGTGGGAGTGCACTTGTAGTGCAAAGTGTATTTGCCTTTAGTAAATAAATCTCATTGTCTCTAAAAAATATATTGATGATAACTAAACATTATTGAGCCAATATTTCAGCTTTAACAAAGTAGTTTCCATCTTAAAACACAGTAGTCAAATACCAGATTTTAAGGGAAAATAAAAATGCTGTGGCCAGAATAATAGTCCTTTTCTATTTACACACATTCAATTTGCAACACCTAGGGAAAAAAAGTCTTGTTTTATTGATGACCAAATAAAAAAACAATATAATAATGTCACATTTTCATACACAGGAAAGTGTCAATGCGGAGGAGCTGACTGTAAGCACTGTGTCGGAGCAGCTGATCTCCACACTACCTCCTGCTGCCAAAAGAACCAGGAAAACCAAAAACCTGGAGGATGCTGCCGCTTCTATTTAACCAATGCCTCTACAGCCCTCCAAAGAAATCCAGATGAGGCTGATTCTTTTGGATCCCTGACAGCAAACAAATTGCGCCTCATGTCAGAGGACCAATGGCACATGTGTGAGGCCCTCGTACTACAGGTGCTAAACAAAGGGGTCAAAGGCCAAATCACCAAGCACAACCACCTGTCAGAGTACCAGCCTCCACCTCCACTATTACCACAGCCGCCGCAGCAGCATGCAACTTAGTGGCAATATCAGCCAAGTGATCCCCACCATTATTCCCACTTATACAGTGAGGGAAAAAAGTATTTGATCCCCTGCTGATTTTGTATGTTTGCCCACTGACAAAGAAATCTCCAGTCTACCATTATAATGGTAGGTTTATTTTAACAGTGAGAGACAGAATAACAACAAAAATATCCAGAAAAACGCATTTAAAAAACAGTTATAAATTGATTTGCATTTTAATGAGTGAAATAAGTGTTTGATCCCCTATCAATCAGCAAGATTTCGTGGCTCCCAGGTGTCTTCTATACAGGTAACGAGCTGAGATTAGAAGCACTCTCTTTAAGGGAGTTCTCCTAATCTCAGCTTGTTACCTGTATAAAAGACACCACAGAAGCAATCAATCAATCAGACTTCAATCTCTCCACCATGGCAAAGACAAAAGAGCTGTCCAAAGATGTCAGGGACAAGATTGTAGATCTACACAAGGCTGGAATGGGCTACAAGACCATTGCCAAGCAGCTTGGCGAGAGGGTGACAACAGTTTGTGCAATTATTCGCAAATGGAAGAAAAATAAAATAACTGTCAATCTCCTTCAGTCTGGTGCTCCATGCAAGGTCTTGTCTCGTGGAGTTTCAATGCTAATGAAAATGGTGAGGAATCAGCCCAGAACTACATGGGAATCTTGTCAATGATCTCAAGGCAGCTGAGACCAGGGCTGGGCTCAGCCCTTCCTTCTCTGAGCTGGCCGCTCAGCTGTCGGCTAATTGCCAGCTCCTATCTCTCCACAGTGACTCACCTGTTGATTATATCCTGCTCGTCAGTCCTGCCTACTTAAGCCGTCCAGCCCAGATGATAACTGCCTTCGCCTTGGTCACATCTCTACAGACGTTCTCCTGTGTTCCTTTTAAAGACTTGCTTGGCTGTCATTCCTTTTGACTCCAGATCCTGCTTGCTGTTCTACTATGCTCATCTCTGGTTCCCTGACGTTTTGGCTTATCTGACTATCCGTTCCGATTCCTGAACTCTGGCTATGTTTTGACTACCTTTACCCTGTTTACCTTTTTTTATTATTATAAAGTGAGATTTAACTGTACTTCTGTCTCAGTCTGATTCATGGTTTCTGACACATAGTCACCAAGAAAACAATTGATAACACCCTACGCCGTGAAGGACTAAAATCCTGCAGTGCCCTCAAGGTCCCCCTGCTCAAGAAAGCACACGTACAGGCCGATCTGAAGTTTGCTAATGAACATCTAAATGATTCAGAGGAGAACTGGGTGAAAGTGTTCTTGTCAGATAAAAATCTAGCTCTTTGGCATCAACTCAACTCGCCGTGTTTGAAGGAGGAGGAATGTTGCCTATAACCCCAAGAACACCATCCCCACCATCAAACATGGAGGTTGATGCATTATGTTTTGGGGGTGTTTTTCTGCGAAGGGGACAGGACAACTTCACTGCATCAAAGGGATGATGGACGGGGCCATGTACTATCAAATCTTGGGTAAGAACCTCCTTTGCTCAGCCGGGGCATTGAAAATGGGTCGTGGATGGGTATTCCAGCATGACAATGACAAACACACGGCCAAGGTTTTGATGCCTGACAGAGGATCTCTAAGTTGATTTCTGTTCTTTTTATTTTAATTACAAAAAAATTACATTGTTGAGCACAATACTTGCCTATGTCTTTGTTAAAAATTGCATATTTCAAGTAGGTAGTTACATAAAAACAAAGCTTTAAAAAAACAAGGGACACCAAAATATTTTTATTTTTTCTATTAATAAATTATAGATAATGGCGTTGTGATAAATTCAAAGAACAATCATACATCATGCATAAGGGCAAATCATTCATATCGCAACAGAACACATGCCTTTTTAAATACGTTTTTAAAAAGACATCAGCATCACCAGCAGCAGCTTCATTATTAGCACATTAAATAAAAAATTATAATGTGCACTGTATTTCGAAATTTAATTTGCCGCAGGACGAATGTTTAATCTTGAATACGATTGCTAGTTTACATGACCGAACTCTTCCGGGACGTTCTTTGGCTCCAATCATGTGTGTTTGTATTTTCGACATTTATGTGACGATTTCTGTATTTACTATCTGAAAATTGGATGTTCTGTTTACGTACGACAAAAATTATATAGTCTGCACATCAAGATTTTTTGTCCAAAAAGTAATAATCGACTGTTGAAAGGACCATGCTAACAGTAAGATTTTCAGATGATTGGTCATCGTACGAAAATTACATACGCATTTTGCATCATGTGTACCGGCCATTAGAGGCACATTTATGAAACAGTTTACAACAAATTCATGTGCCTGGACTTAACACTTTGCCCTCTAGATATACATTAGTGTAATGGCTAAAGAGGGTAAATGCTAACATGTGCAAATGAGGATTTTAATCTAAAGTCTTAATTTGCATTGTGGGGATTGCATCAGGTCGTCATCATTGGATGGTAGATTGTCATATCTGTGGGTCAAATTCATTGAGTAGCAGGTCGTTATGGTGACAGATAATGATGATTAACCACTTCAGCCCCGGACCAATTGTCAGCTTAAGGACCAGAGGTCTTTTTTCAATTTCGCACTGCACTGCTTTAACTGGTAATTGCGCGGTCATGCAATGTTGTAACCAAACGAAATTTGCGTCCTTTTCTTCCCACAAATAGAGCTTTCTTTTGATGGTATTTGATTGCCTCTGAGATTTTTATTTGTTGCGCTATAAACGGAAAAAGACCGCAAATTTTGAAAAAAAAAGATATTTTCTACTTTTTGTTATAAGAAAAATCTAATAAACTCAATTTTAGTCAAACATTTGGGCCAAAATGTATTCAGCCACATGTCTTTAGTAAAAAAAAAAATGCCAATAAGCGTATATTTATTGGTTTGCGCAAAAGTTATAGCGTCTACAAACTAGAGTACATTTTCTGGAATTTACACCGCTTTTAATTTATGACTGCCTATCTCATTTCTTGAGGTGCTAAAATGGCAGGGAAGTACAAAACCCCCCCCCCCCCCAATGACCCCATTTTGGAAAGTAGACACCCCAAGCTATTTGCTGAGAGGCATGTTGAGCCCATTGAATATTTTTTTTTTTTTTTAGTCCCAAGTGATTGAATAAAGACAAAAAAAAAAAAAAAAAAAATATTTTTCAAAAAGTTGTCACTAAATGATATATTGCTCACACATGCCATGGTTATATGTGGAGATGCACCCCAAAATACACTTTGCTGCTTCTCCTGAGTATGGGGATACCACATGTGTGGGACTTTTTGGGAGCCTAGCCGCGCACGGGGCCCCGAAACCCAAGCACCACCTTCAGGATTTCTAAGGGTGCAAATTTTTGATTTCACTCCTCACTACCTATCACAGTTTCGAAGGCCATAAAATGCCAAAATAGCACAAAACCCCCCCCCCCCACCCCCCCACCAAATGACCCCATTTTGGAAAGTAGACACCCCAAGCTATTTGCTGAGAGGCATGTTGAGTCCATGGAATATTTTATATTTTGCCACAAGTTGCGGGAATATTACAAACTTTTTTTTTTTTATTGCCCAAAGTTGTCACTAAATGATATATTGCCCACACATGCCATGGGCATATGTGGAATTACACCCCAAAATACATTCTGCTGCTTCTCCTGAGTACGGGGATACCACATGTGTGGGACTTTTTGGGAGCCTATCCGAATACGGGACCCCGAAAACCAAGCACCGCCTTCAAGATTTCTAAGGGCATACATTTTTGATTTCACTCCTCACTACCTATCACTACCTATCACAGTTTTGAAGGCCATAAAATGCCAAGATGGCACAAAACCCCCCCAAATGACCCCATTTTGGAAAGTAGACACCCCAAGCTATTTGCTGAGAGGCATGTTGAGCCCATTGAATATTTTTTTTTTTTTTTTTTTTTTTTTGTCCCAAGTGATTGAATAAAGACAAAAAAAAAAAAAAATGTTTTACAAAAAGTTGTCGCTAAATGATATATTGCTCACACATGCCATGGTCATATGTGGAATTGCACCCCAAAATACATTTTCCTGCTTCTCCTGAGTACGGGGATACCACATGTGTTGGACTTTTTGGCAGCCTAGCCGTGTATGGCACCCCGAAAACCAATCACCGCCTTCAGGATTTCTAAGGGTGCAAATTTTTGATTTCACTCCTCACTACCTATCACAGTTTCGAAGGCCATAAAATGCCAAAATAGCACAAAACCCCCCCCCCCCCCCCCCCAAATGACCCCATTTTGGAAAGTAGACACCCCAAGCTATTCATTGAGAGGCATGGTGAGTATTTTACAGCTCTCATGTGTTTTTGAAAATGAAGAAAGTAAAGAAAAAAACATTTTTTTTTTTTTTTTTTCAATTTTCAAAACTTTGTGACAAAAAGCGAGATCTGCAAAATACTCACCATACCTCTCAGCAAATAGCTTGGGGTGTCTACTTTCCAAAATGGGGTCATTTGGGGGTGGTTTGTGCCATCTGGGCATTCCGTGGCCTCCGAAACTGTGATTGGCAGTGAGGAGTGAAATAAAAAAATTACACCCTTAGAAAGCCTGAAGGCGGTGCTTGGTATTTGGGGTCCCGTACGCAGCTAGGCTCCCAAAAAGTCCCACACATGTGGTATCCCCGTACTCAGGAGAAGCAACAGAATGTATTTTGGGGTGTATTTCCACATATGCCCATGACATGTTTGAGAAATTTATCATTTTCTTTTTTTTTTCATTATTCAATCTCTTGGGACAAAAAAAAAATATTTAATGGGCTAAACATTGCTCTCAGCAAATAGCTTGGGGTGTCTACTTTCCAAAATGGGGTCATTTGGGGGGGGGGGGGGTTTGAACTGTCCTGGCATTTTATGCACAACATTTAGAAGCTTATGTCACACATCACCCACTCTTCTAACCACTTGAAGACAAAGCCCTTTCTGACACTTTTTGTTTACATGAAAACATTTTTTTTTTTTTTGCAAGAAAATTACGTTGAACCCCCAAACACTATATATATTGTTAAAGCAAAGGCCCTACAGATTAAAATGGTGGGTGTTGCATTTTTTTTTTTCCACACAGTATTTGCGCAGCGATTTTTCAAACGCATTTTTTGTGGAAAAAATACACTTTTTTTATTTTAATGCACTAAAACACACTATATTGCTCAAATTTTTGATGAAATAAAAAATATGATCTTAGGCCGAGTACATGGATACCAAACACGACATGCTTTAAAATTGCGCACAAACACGCAGTGGCGACAAACTACATACATTTTTAAAAGCCTTTAAAAGCCTTTACAGGTTACCACATTAGATTCACGGAGGAGGTCTACTGCTAAAATTACTGCCCTCGATCTGACCTTCGCGGTGATACCTCACATGCATGGTGCAATTGCTGTTTACATATGACGCCAGAACAACGCTTGTGTTCGCCTTTGCGCAAGAGAAGGAGGGGCAGGGGTGCTTTTTTTTATTTTTTTTTTTTATTTTTTTTTTAAACTTTTCCTTCCATTTTTTTTCTTAGTTTTTCTTAGTCATTTTTATTGTTATCGCAGGGAATGTAAATATCCCCTATGATAGCAATAGGCAGTGACAGGTACTCTTTTTTTTGAAAAAATTGTGGTCTATTAGACCCTAGATCTTTCCTCTGACCACACCAAGATCGGTGTGATAAAACGCTTTCCCAATTTCCCAATGGCGCGGTTTATATCCGGGAGGGGGGACATTCCCTCCC
Source organism: Lithobates sylvaticus (assembly GCA_028564925.1). Taxonomy (NCBI): domain Eukaryota; kingdom Metazoa; phylum Chordata; class Amphibia; order Anura; family Ranidae; genus Lithobates; species Lithobates sylvaticus. Next base: position 194,908,174 of record CM053030.1, on the reverse strand, counting down.
ACTGCTTGTAAAAGCAGTCTAGAGGCTAATTACACGCTAGAATTGCTTTTACATGAAAGCCGATCACTGGCTGAAAAGAATGATACCAAGATGATACCTAAACCTGCAGGCATCGTTCTGGTATAACCATTCAAAGTCCAGCAACATACTGGACATATATTGTAATCTTTTTTTTTCATGCAGCCTCTTGCCTGAACGAAAAAAAAAAGATTGATTGGTGGGTATGCCCACCATTAGAATACCTCCCTTCATCCACCCACTTCTAATGATGGGCATACATGCACCATTTATATATGCCGAAGCATGGGGGCATCCTCCCGCAAAAAAGTTATGCCACGTACACATGGTCGGACTTTTCCACGGGCAAGCCTCCGTCGGAATTTCGACCGTATGTACGTGGCATTAGGAGCAAAATCGCTCCTCCGCCCCTGCTGCCCCCATGCTTCGGCATATATTCTCTTTTTTTTAACTGTGGTGGTGAAATCACCTCCTACAGCGTTGGAGTCGCGGCTTTATGTATCGTGGGAGCAAACGCTGTTGCTGTCAAGATAAGTAAATCCGCGCTGCAACTGAATGGCGTACCTGCTAAGCAAATAATGGTTAACATTAAAACAAAGTAACATTACAGTATAACAGTAAGACCTTACCATACCATACCTGCAAAGCAAATACCAAAAAAAAAAAATAGTAAAAAATAAAAACATTTTGTTAACGCAACCGGTGCCTAAAATATATATATGCGAAGCATGGGGGCATCCTCCCGCAAAAAAAGTTATGCCACGTACACATGGTCGGACTTTTCCACGGGCAAGCCTCCGTCGGAATTTCGACCGTATGTACGTGGCATTAGGAGCAAAATCGCTCCTCCGCCCCCTGCTGCCCCCATGCTTCGGCATATATGCTCTTTTTTTTAACTGTGGTGGTGAAATCACCTCCTACAGCGTTGGAGTCGCGGCTTTATGTATCGTGGGAGCAAACGCTGTTGCTGTCAAGATAAATAAATCCGCGCTGCAACTGAATGGCGCACCTGAAAACAAAAAAATGGTTAACAATAAAACACAGTAAACAAAATTACATACCTGAAAAGCAAGCATGATAAAACATAATAAAACATTGCAGAATAGAATAGAGTAAAAAAGAGCAACAATAGAGAGAGAATAGAGAGAGAGAGAGAGAGAGAAACAATAAAAAGACAACTATTTTTGTTTTTTTTTTTTTTATTTTTTTTTGGGGGTTTTTTTTTATTTTTTTTTTTATTTTTTTCTTTTTTTTTACAGTTTTTCTTTAAACTATAACTATAATTTTAACTGCAACGGTCGGGTCTCAAAATGCGATGGCATTCTTGAGACCCTGTGAAAGTGTATCCTAGCCTGTGAAATGCTGTACCCTACGCTAAAACTTCACTAGTGAGTGGTAGCGTTCAAAACATTCACCAATGCAGAGACCAGGATTGTCAGGACAGCGTGGACAATAATAACGGGTGTCACGCCTACATCCGCGCTTGCTACAGACACGACATCTTTTTTGGGGGGCTCGTTGGGTAGGGGTACTCGGGAGGACATAAGGAAAATGCCTCTCATGCAGCCGGCTTACTGCATTTGGTAGGGAATGGTGAGGTACAGAACCGTCTGGATACAGAAGGTCTGTGACAACCTCTTCCTGGAATTCAAGGAAAGGTAAAGTCCCGCCTGAAGCTCCGTATAGCACATGAGCATTCAGAAAAGCCAATTGGAACAAATAAATAGATACTTTTTTGTACCAGCGTCTAGCCTTACGGGCAACTAGGTACGGCGCCAACAACTGGTCGTTGAGGTCCACCCCTCCCATATTAAGGTTATACTCGTGGACACAGAGGGGTTTCGTCACAACACCAGCCGCCGTACGAATTTGGACTGTCGTGTCTGCATGAAGGGAGGTAAGAACGAAAACATTCTTATTATCCCTCCACTTCACAGTGAGCAAATTATTACACTTGAAGCAGGCTCTCTCCCCCAGCCTAAGAGGGGAATCTACAAGCCGCTGGGGAAAGCCCCGGCGATTAGGTCGCACGGTGCCACATGCTCCAATCTGCTGATCAAACAAGTGACTAAACAGTGGCACGCTCGTGTAATAATTGTCCACGTACAAGTGGTACCCCTTTCCGAATAAGGGTGACACCAAGTTCCACACTATCTTGCCAGCGCTCCCTATGTAATCTGGACAGTTCTCCGGCTCTACGTAACTATCTTTTCCCTCATAAACCGAAAAGCTCCACGTATAGCCTGTTGCCCTGTCACTGTGTAGAGCCCTGTGTAGAGCTTGACCCCGTATCTGGCACGCTTGCTGGGAAGGTACTGTTTGAAAGACAAGCGGCCAGAAAACTTAATCAGGGACTCGTCAACGCAAACAACTTGATTGGGAGTAAACAAGGCTGCAAAATGTTGGTTGAAGTGGTTTATGAGGGGCCGAATTTTGTAGAGCCGATCAAATTCAGGGTCTCCACGAGGACGACAGAGTTCATTGTCACTGAAGTTTTTTATTTTTTTTTTTCTTTGTTCCTTCCATTTTTTTTCTTAGTTTTTCTTAGTCATTTTTATTGTTATCGCAGGGAATGTAAATATCCCCTATGATAGCAATAGGCAGTGACAGGTACTCTTTTTTTTGAAAAAATTGTGGTCTATTAGACCCTAGATCTTTCCTCTGACCACACCAAGATCGGTGTGATAAAATGCTTTCCTAATTTCCCAATGGCGCGATTTATATCCGGGAGGGGGGACATTCCCCCCACTGCTTGTAAAAGCAGTCTATAGGCTAATTACACGCTAGAATTGCTTTTACATGAAAGTCGATCACTGGCTGAAAAGAATGATACCAAGATGATACCTAAACCTGCAGGCATCGTTCTGGTATAACCATTCAAAGTCCAGCAACATACTGGACATATATTGTAATCTTTTTTTTTCATGCAGCCTCTTGCCTGAACGAAAAAAAAAGAGATTGATTGGGGGTATGCCCACCATTAGAATACCTCCCTTCATCCACCCACTTCTAATGATGGGCATACATGCACCATTTATATATGCCGAAGCATGGGGGCATCCTCTCGCAAAAAAGTTATGCCACGTACACATGGTCGGACTTTTTCCGTCGGAATTTCGACCGTATGTACGTGGCATTAGGAGCAAAATCGCTCCTCCGCCCCTGCTGCCCCCATGCTTCGGCATATATTCTCTTTTTTTTAACTGTGGTGGTGAAATCACCTCCTACAGCGTTGGAGTCGCGGCTTTATGTATCGTGGGAGCAAACGCTGTTGCTGTCAAGATAAGTAAATCCGCGCTGCAACTGAATGGCGTACCTGCTAAGCAAATAATGGTTAACATTAAAACAAAGTAACATTACAGTATAACAGTAAGACCTTACCATACCATACCTGCAAAGCAAATACCAAAAAAAAACATAGTAAAAAATAAAACATTTTGTTAACGCAACCGGTGCCTAAAATATATATATGCCGAAGCATGGGGGCATCCTCCCGCAAAAAAAGTTATGCCACGTACACATGGTCGGACTTTTTCCGTCGGAATTTCGACCGTATGTACGTGGCATTAGGAGCAAAATCGCTCCTCCGCCCCTGCTGCCCCCATGCTTCGGCATATATGCTCTTTTTTTTTAACTGTGGTGGTGAAATCACCTCCTACAGCGTTGGAGTCGCGGCTTTATGTATCGTGGGAGCAAACGCTGTTGCTGTCAAGATAAATAAATCCGCGCTGCAACTGAATGGCGCACCTGAAAACAAAAAAAATGGTTAACAATAAAACACAGTAAACAAAATTACATACCTGAAAAGCAAGCATGATAAAACATAATAAAACATTGCAGAATAGAATAGAGTAAAAAAGAGCAACAATAGAGAGAGAGATAGAGAGAGAGAGAGAGAGAGAGAGAGAACAATAAAACGACAACTATTTTTTTTTTTTTTTATTTTTTTTTTTTTTGGGGTTTTTTTTTTTGTACTTTTTTTTTAAATTTAACTATAATTTTTTACAGTTTTTCTTTAAACTATAACTATAATTTTAACTGCAACGGTCGGGTCTCAAAATGCGATGGCATTCTTGAGACCCTGTGAAAGTGTATCCTAGCCTGTGAAATGCTGTACCCTACGCTAAAACCTCACTAGTGAGTGGTAGCGTTCAAAACATTCACCAATGCAGAGACCAGGATTGTCAGGACAGCGTGGACAATAATAACGGGTGTCACGCCTTGATCCGCGCTTGGTACAGACACAACATCTTTTTTGGGGGGCTCGTTGGGTAGGGGTACTCGGGAGGACATAAGGAAAATGCCTCTCATGCAGCCGGCTTACTGCATTTGGTAGGGAATGGTGAGGTACAGAACCGTCTGGATACAGAAGGTCTGTGACAACCTCTTCCTGGAATTCAAGGAAAGGTAAAGTCCCGCCTGAAGCTCCGTATAGCACATGAGCATTCAGAAAAGCCAATTGGAACAAATAAATAGATACTTTTTTGTACCAGCGTCTAGCCTTACGGGCAACTAGGTACGGCGCCAACAACTGGTCGTTGAGGTCCACCCCTCCCATATTAAGGTTATACTCGTGGACACAGAGGGGTTTCGTCACAACACCAGCCGCCGTACGAATTTGGACTGTCGTGTCTGCATGAAGGGAGGTAAGAACGAAAACATTCTTATTATCCCTCCACTTCACAGTGAGCAAATTATTACACTTCAAGCAGGCTCTCTCCCCCAGCCTAAGAGGGGAATCTACAAGCCGCTGGGGAAAGCCCCGGCGATTAGGTCGCACGGTGCCACATGCTCCAATCTGCTGATCAAACAAGTGACTAAACAGTGGCACGCTCGTGTAATAATTGTCCACGTACAAGTGGTACCCCTTTCCGAATAAGGGTGACACCAAGTTCCACACTATCTTGCCAGCGCTCCCTATGTAATCTGGACAGTTCTCCGGCTCTACGTAACTATCTTTTCCCTCATAAACCGAAAAGCTCCACGTATAGCCTGTTGCCCTGTCACTGTGTAGAGCCCTGTGTAGAGCTTGACCCCGTATCTGGCACGCTTGCTGGGAAGGTACTGTTTGAAAGACAAGCGGCCAGAAAACTTAATCAGGGACTCGTCAACGCAGACAACTTGATTGGGAGTAAACAAGGCTGCAAAACGTTGGTTGAAGTGGTTTATGAGGGGCCGAATTTTGTAGAGCCGATCAAATTCAGGGTCTCCACGAGGACGACAAAGTTCATTGTCACTGAAGTGCATGAACCGCAAGATCTGTTCGTATCGTGCCCTGGACATGGAGCGAGAGAACACGGGCATATGGTGGACTGGTGAGGTGGACCAATAAGTCCTCAGAGTCGGAAATTTATGCATGCCCATGTTGAGGGAAAGGCCCAGAAAGGACTTAAATTCGGAAACCGTAATTGGTCTCCAATCTCTGGCAAGGGAAGGCAACTGGGGATTAGCGGCGATGTATTGACCAGCGTATATATTAATTTGGTCCACAATAGATCTATAGAGATCTTCCGTGAAAAACAGCGATAAAAAATCGGATGGCTTAAAATCAGCTGTTTCCACCTGAATACCGGGTTGGCCAGTGAATGGGGGAAGTACGGGTTCTGCAGAAGTGGTGGGCACCCAATCAGGATTGGCGAATTCTGCAGGAAGGACACTATGTGATCGACGGGCCTGCCTTTGTCTTCTTCTTGGTGGCAGCGGGACACTACTTGTGCTTGCCACCTCGCCAGCTTGAATTGCACTTATGGGACTCGCCACGTCACCACGTGATACTGCAGTGCTGGATGTACGTCCAGGGTGTACTAGGCCGCTGGTGCTTGCCAGTTCACCAGAAGGAATAGCGGCGCTAGTACTTCTCTGCTCCATACGAGAGACCTGCGGTTCCTGCACCTCAACAACAGCAGAAGATCGGGATCGGGTACGCCTGACCTTAGCAGGGACCACACCTCTGTCGCCAGAGCTATCTGTCATGGAGCCGCTGTCGTCTACTGGATTGTATTCTGAGCCTGATTCTGACATATGAGTGACCTCCTCTTCACTATCTGACATACTCAGAAACAAGTAGGCCTGTTCACTAGTGTACTTTCGATTTGCCATTTTGGGCTCTAAATTTAGTAGTACACTAGTGAGATTCACAGGTAAAAAAGCTCCTAGGCTGTCAGCGACTGAATCAAAACGCTACCAAAAAAACTGTTAGCAATCGCAGGGATCAGGCCTGACTATGCGAACGCTGCAGTTATGTGTGCTTAGTGTTTTGTAAGTGACAGTGATCGATCGATACTGCACTTGGGCTGGGCTGGGCTGGGCGGGGGGGAAAACGCAGGTGCTAGCAGGTATCTGGGCTGATCCCGCTAACAATGCGTTTTTTGGAACCCTAAACTGCTGGGACGCTAGTATAGATCTGATCAGATCAGATATTGATCTGTTCAGATACTATACCACTAAGGGAGGTGTATGCTTTGCGCGTGGGTGTTTGCGGTACTGGCACTAACCTGGGGCAACGCAGACCTTATTTGACCCTAAAACCTAATTGATATCACCCGCCGGGCGATCAGGGGGTTAAACCGTTATTGAGTAATAAATGGCGGGTGCCAAGACAGTATAAAAAACAAACTAACTAACCAGCGTCACCCGTAACAGTTATACGGTGATCACTGGTGAAAGGGTTAACTAGGGGCAATCAGGGGGTTAAAACCTTTATTAGGTAATATATGGGGGTACCTGACGCTATATAAAAACCTGACGGAGAACCTAAATAACTAAATAACTAACTGGCTAACCAGCGTCACCAGTGACACTTATACGGTGATCACTGGTGAAAGAGTTAACTCTAGGGGCAATCAAGGGGTTAAAACCTTTATTTAGGTTGTAATATGGGGGTACCTGACCTATAAACCTATTTATAAACCTATATAAACCTGGCGGTTAACCTAAAAAAAAACTGGCTACCTAGCGGCACCAGTGACACTAATGCAGCGATCAGAAAAACGATCGCTTAGTGACACTGGCAAAAGGGGGTGAAAGGGTTACCTGGGGGGCAATCAAGGGGTTAAACCTTTATTAGGGGGGGGGGTAGGGGGCTACCTTAGACCTAAAGGGGCCTAAAACTAACTGCCCTGACAGTTATTTCAGTCACAACTGACACTAAATGCAATGATCAGTAAATAAATGATCACTGCAATCAGTGACACTGTGACTGGGGGGGCAGGGGGTGATCTGGGGGGTGATCAGGGGGTGAAAGGGGGGTGAAATATGTGCCTATGTGTGCCTGGTGTCAGTGTAGTGTTGTGCACTAACCTGATGTCTTCTCAGCTCGGCGTCCCGGTCAGAAAGACCGGCACGAGGAGCGTGACATCACTTCCCCTTGCCTGTGTTTACAATTACACAGGCAAGGGAAGCATCTGATTCGCCAGGAGCGATCGCGAGGGGGTGGCCAGAAACCACTGGCCGTCCCCTCGTCCCGGATCGCTCCTGAAGCGATGCCGACCGTCCCGTAGGTGGAGGGGGTTCCGATCGGACACCACACCCGCCGGAAGAATGTCACGTACAGGTACGTGGTTTTGCCTGTACGTGCCATTCTGCTGACGTATATATACATGGGGCGGTCGGCAAGTGGTTAACATTGGGGAAAGATGCCTTACAAGAGACAGAGGCTTTTTCAGCTCCCCTCTTGCAGGGTGCTCTCCCAATTCATGTGGATTAATATGGTTTAAGAGGGTGAGGGTGCATGCTTGTTGCTTTCCTGGCCACCAAGGCTGCATGTGTGGATAAAACAAGACATTTATTTTGCTTTTTAAATGCTTCCCGACCAGCGCGTGACAATGTACGTCGGCAGAATGGCACGGACAGGCATAAGGGCGTATATATAAGTCCCTTTTAAAATGCTGCGGCGCCGGTCGGGACCCCCGTGAGGCCGGTCGCGGGTCCCGTGGACTCGATCGCCGCGGGGACACCCGCAATCGTCTCACGGGAAGGCTGAATGGGGAGATGCCGAAATAAACAGCATCTCCCCGTTCTGCTTAGCAACTAGTGTGGTTGGAGCAGAGATCAGCATTCGCTAGCTGACAGCCACGCCCCCCCACAGTAAGAAACACACCCCTAGGCATACTTAACCCCTACACTGCCACCTAGAGGTTAACCCCTTCACTGCCAGTGTCATTTATACAGGAATCAATGCATTTAAATAGCATTGATTGCTGTATAAATGACAATGGTCCCAAAAATGTGTCAAAAATGTCCAATGTGTCCGCCATAATGTCGCAGTCACAATAAAAATCGATGAATGCCGCCATTACTAATAAAAAAAATTATTAATAAAAATGCTATAAAACTATCCCCTATATTGTAAACGCTATAACTTCTGCGCAAACCAATCAATAATCACTTATTGCGATTTTTTTTTACCAAAAATATGTAGAAGAATATGTATCAGCCTAAACTGAGGAAAAAAAATGTTTTTTTTATATATTTTTTTGGGGGATATTTATTATAACAAAAAATAAAAAAGAATGCGTTTTTTTTCAAAATTGTCTCTCTTTTTTGTTTATAGCGCAAAAAATAAAAACCGCAGGGGCGATCAAATACCACCAAAAGAAAGCTCTATTTGTGGGAAAAAAAGGACGTCAATTTTGTTTGGGAGCCACGTCGCATGACCGCGCAATTGTCAGTTAAAGCGACGCAGTGCCGAATCGCAAAAAGGGGCCTGGTCCTTTGGCTGCAAATTGGTCCGGTCTGAAAGTGGTTAAAGAGACAATACACATGTTTTAAAAAAAGGGAAAAATGGTGTGGGGTTCCCTCTTTATCTATGCATGCAGCCTGGGTAGTCAAGAAAGGGAGGCCAGTGAGTGTGCTTCCCCCCCCCCCCCCCCCCGCTTCTGAACCTTACACATTGACAATGTGTTAAAAAATGTAAGCAATGTAATTCTAAAATCAACCATGTTGTGCAACAATGTAGATCCTTGTCAATCATGGCAACTTGCTGCTATAAAGACCTGCTGCTTGAGGATTTTGAAGTTCACAACCCGATATTTACCGGTTGCACTCTCACTGGAAAATGATGGATCCCCAGCCGGCTGTTGTATATAAACAAATCTGTCAGGGACCCTGTGTGATGCCTTAGACCAAATATGGACATGACAAAAATAAAAAAATAAAAACACCAGCCCACCAAAGATCTGTCATTTTGCTGCAGTAATGCTACCTCTACAAAATTATCGCTGGCATATAGTTGTTTACATACCTCAACTGAGGCTTTGGGCAAGTGAACTGGCCATTATGTGCAAACTAGCTTAACAAGGGATAAACAGAACAGCTATGTCCAGTGCCAAGAGCAATGGACTACTTGACAACCAGTGCACACAGTGCAAATTTCTAGGCTATCTTTACAAATATCTCTATTGAGATCTAAGTAATACAGCGCCTTATGAAATCTAGAATGATTTATCTTATTACTGGGCCTAAAATTGAAATCATATCTAGAACACATACTTGCTTCTAGTACAATGACCTGTATGACAGTGCTTGGCCCTGCCACTGAGTGAGTATAGGCAGAAGACATACAGGATTTACACTAATGCAGAGTGTGGGGCTTTGAAGTATTGTGTCTGAGCAGAGAAGACTGGGGTTTCATTTTTCTCTGGGGTTTGGTAATCCCGGATCAGGGTCTGGAGTTTGAATACTATATTTGGATGGGAAGAAATCTTCAATCCTGTGTCCAGATCTTGTTGGAAACCTTCCGGCAATGGGAGTGTGCAGGGGTCCTGTCAGGAGACAGTGGTTTGCTTCATCCAAGGAGACAGGTGTACTCCCATTAGTAGAAGTGATATACTTAGCAGACTGTACTCCATGTTGTTTCCTTACCCACAGGACTGGGAGAGTCTGTACAGCCGAACGAGTCTGGAGGACTGGGAGAGATGAGGCGACTAAGAGAGTACAGGGGACTGAGGGAGTCCGTGAGTCACAATGGACGGAGAGAACCCAGGGTTCCAGGAGATCCCCTATTGAAAAATTAGGAAGCGAGCCTGCGCAGTTGGATGCCATAACTAAAGACCAGAAGAGCCCACAGAGATGTAAGAACTGGGTCTGAAGAGGTGCTGATGAGAAAGCCACATAGCTTGGCATTCTCATTATCTGTTTTGATAGTGAAAATCCTCTTGTGACCTTTACTTTGCTTTTGATTAATAAAAGTGGGCTTGCAATCCCTTAATCACAGTTTGGACTGGCGTGGACTCACTGAAATGCACGTATCACTGAGCTAAATAATCACCATATCATAAATCAAACAGTAGTTGCGCTAAGTGAACTGTAAAACCAAAATGTGTTGCGCTATCCAACAATTAAAGTGCAATTGCATGAAATAAATAAACAAACAATGTGAAAATTCATCAAATGAGATACCAAGATATAAATTTACACAAAGATAGTTCAAATAAGTTCCTTATGATTGCAAAAGTGCTCAGTGCAAAGTCCATAAAAAATGTCATAAATTGCCAAGCGCCATTGTAAACATCCTATGGGACGAAATACGTCAGGTGGACCTACAGCGGTGATGTCATCATGCCCACGAGGCGTTATTCGAGATTACCTGTGTCCAATGTGAGTTTTTGCCTTAATTTTGTAGGTAGTTTTAACCCTATTAAACATTGGATGTTTTAATTACTACACAATGAGAAACTTTCTTGCTCTTGCCTTATACTTAGTTCCATATGTGGATCTGATGTGTTCCATCTGACACCTGGATTACAATAGCCATCCATCCCTGTGAGTCTTTTCCCAAAGTGCAGCCAGACCTCCATCTTTGAGGTCTTATTATTTGGCAAGCAGCCTGTGAGTGGGAGGTGCGTACCTGGTTGGATCATTGGAACTTTGCAACTTATGAACATTTGTTATGGACTTTGCACTGAGCACTTTTCCAATCATAAGGGATTTATTTGAACTATCTTTGTGAGCACGCACATGCATTGATCTATATGTTTTAGCACTTTATGCATTTGCATATCTTGGTATATTGGATAGCTTTGTATCCTATTTGATGAATTTTCGAATTTTTTTATTTCTTTCATGCATTTGCACTTTCATTGTTGATAGCGCAACACATTCTGGTTTTACTAACCACCATATCATATCTGTTATAAGAATGTCGAGAATACAGAAGGGTATACACTGCCAAAAGCCCTGTAACTGTTTAGAGCAGGGGTGCCCAACCAGTGGCCTGGGGGCCACATGTGGCCCGTGGAGCCCTTTGATGTGGCCCGCGACCTCCTGCTCTGGGATAGAATAGAAAGAATACTGTTATTAAAGGTCAGTTTATTACTAAAATCACAATGTATATATGGGCATATCTTTTTTGCAGTGGTTACTGGGCTGCTTTCAAACTGATCGGGTTACATGCACTGAGCCATAGACTTCTATTATTACCTGGTGAGCTTTCTGAAAGTGCACCAAACCTGCAGAATATAATAGAAGTCTATTACAAACTGCAGGAAAGCCAAAGGTACACTGCGTTGCACACGTTGTGCGGGTAAACCGCAGTGCATCAGTGTAAAAGCAGCCTTGGACCCCTTTCACACAGTCAGTCTGACAGTTTGACCAATTGGACCCTCCATTCACCTCTAAGTAGTGGCAGACATAAACCGACTTGTGTTCTACCTCCAATACGATCCGCTAAAAAGTATCGTGAGCTGCATCCGTGTCTGCTCTCCAAATGCAGAGTGGACACGGATATGCTATCAACCCGTTCCGCTCATTATGGCCCGCGACCGGTTACCAAGTCGCTTAAGTGGCCCTCGCTCTTCAAAAGGTTGGGCACCCCTGGTTTAGAGCCACCATATTGAATGTAATATTGACAGCAGACAGCTGACTGAGAGCTGTCATTTAAGTGACATGCTATAATGTTCTTCTTTGCTCCTCCCCCACCAATTACATAAAAGATTATGTCGGGAGGTGAGAGTAGCTGGGCCAACATAGACAGTAACTATACACTTCCAGAAGAAGAGAGGGCTGTGACATAGCAGGAGCAAAGGAGAACTGGGGCTGTGTTGGGTTGTGTTCCTGGAGTGGATAAATTCCCTAGTAAGTTCAAAGGTACCTTCCTATTAAAAAAATGTAAATGAAAACGGAAAAACTCTGCAAGTAAGCTTTTAAAATTCTTGATTTTTCTGTGTTTTTACCTGCATTTTTTTTAGTTGGTGACAGGGTCGCTTTAACAAACAGTGTTTTGTTATGTGTTCACTTTTAAATGACATGTTTACCTTCAATTCTTTTCAGTGTTGCTGTGACTATTAATAATAAGCTGGTAACTGCAAGTTTACAATGTACATGTACATTAATATACGCTGCCATCATGTAGGAATTGTTAATGTCAATAATAACTGCAATATTTGTTTTTGCTTTTTTTCAGTTGTTATACAGTTAGGGGGAGTCTGGTGCACAGAGTTGTAAAGTTACATTGGAGTTTTGCAGGTTAATTGTGAACCAAATAAGCCCAAAGCATGAAAAAAAAAGGAAGCCTGTTATGTTAAAAAGTTATGTTTTGACACTTAACTAAAAATGTTTCTATGGCATATGTGGGACTGCTAATGAGGGTTATGGAAATATAGAAGGAAACTTTTACAAATACAGAAAGCATGCATTACATTTTGCCTGCCTCGCTAACAGATATGCCTTGTGGTGTCCTTAACCACTTGCCTACTGTGCACTTAAACACCCTTCCTGCCCAGACCAATTTTCAGCTTTCAGCGCTCGTGCACTTTCAGTGACAATTGCGCGGTCATGCAATGCTGTAACCAAATGAATTTTTTATCATTTTGTTCGCACAAATAGAGCTTTAGTTTGGTGGTATTTATTCGCGACTCCGTTTTTTATTTTTTGCGATATAAGCGAAAACATAGCGGAAATTTTGAAAAAAAACAATATTTTCTCCTTTCTTTTTTAAAAGAAATCCAATAAAATCAAATTTTGTCATAAATTTAAGCCAAAATGTATTCTGCTACATGTTTTTTGTAAAAAAAATTCCGTTAAGTGTATAATAATTGGTTCGCGTGATCACGGACATATGTACGCAAATGATCATGTAAAAGGGGTGTGCAGGTGATCACGGACATATGTGTGCAGATAATCATTGGCACATGTGATTTTAGTGGGACATATGTGAGGGACAGGTGTTTTTATTATTTAGGGACATGTGTGTTTTGGGGACATGTGTGTTTTACTGTGGGGACATGTGTGTTTTACTGTGGGGACATGTGTGTTTTACTGTGGGGACGTGTGTTTTACTATGGGGGACCCTAGACTGGTGATCAGTGAGTAAAAAAACATCTCATACTCACTGATCACCAGCCGGCTGCAGCGATCCGCTCTCCTCTCCTCACCGACGACTTCCGTGTGAGGAGAGGAGGGCCGATTGCCTAGCAACCGGCTGTTTGTTTACATCACATGACAGCCGTGATTCGTCACGGCCGTCATGTGATCAGGAGGGCCAATCACCGTGCCCTCCTGCCGATTCGAGATGCGCCGTGTCCGGGTGACACGGCCGCATCGGGATCGCGCCGCTGCGCGGGCACGCGCGCGCGCGATCCCTCTACTTCTGAAGGACGTTCCTGAACGTCCTATCAGAAGTAGACGGCTCCCACCCGGCCGTATATCTACATTGGCCGGGTGGGAAGTGGTTAATTACATTGCCTTTTGATTCTACATGCATTACAAAATGTAAGAATGGCACCCAGGGCTCGCTTTTCTTTAATGCAAATATCATTGCTATACAAGACTATTTACTTCAGAAATTGTAGATCTAAATGATATTCCTTTCCAAAGAGAAATCAAATGGAAAAAAAATATCCATTCTGACCAGTAAAATTATTTTGTGTTGTCTTAAGAAAGCAAATAAAGGGAACACCTTGCTTTCTTTAATTTATGTATTTTAGCACTCTGATATATTCAATCTCACTTCACTGCATCCAATTAGAAGACACAGAATATAATGACACCGCTCTCCATTATAGCCATGTGGCATCAGTTTTCTCTGTGTCACTTGTACTTTAGAATGCACAAATAATATCATTCATGAAAGGGTATCAGTGTACAGCTAAAGAGGATGGCTTTTTGCCTTTATATGTAGCCTTCAGCAAGAGTATTAACCCACTATTTCCCTCTACTCTCCCCTTTACCTTGATGTTACCCAATGTAAAAGAGGCTTGCTGCAGGACAATGTAGAGCTGACAATAAAAAGACTTCTGCTTAGCAAACCAAGCTCATAACATGGCACCACCAACACCATGAAACCAGTCAGAGGCCTCTCCTGCATCCATCAAAAACCATGATCACTCAATCCTGTGACAGTGCTAATGTACTTTAAAGTGAAATAAGCACAGCTATTTCAGATGAACACCTTCTTCAGGAGTTTAAAGTGCTTCAAATAGGCCATCTACAATAAATTATTGATGATTGTAACCCATGAAAAAGTATAGTATAGTATACTTCCACTTACACCAATATCCACTTAGTGGTGAGCTAGATTTAAACAACTGACATGTTAGTTCTTCTAATTGTTCTTCCTAAGTTTACCATTAAGAAAATTAATTTCTGACTGTTACTGTAGTCATGAGTTTTAACTATTTACTTCTGGAAAAGTCACTGACCAGATAGCAATCTGACCGGCAGACTCTGAATTTTGTCTTATGTTCTAAATAATCATTGGTTTAATGTTTTGTTTGAGTCTTATTTATGTAGCACTGGTATTTTTGCCTGCTAATGTAAGACAATGTCAATCTATAGCAGTGTTATAGCTTAGTATTTGGCGCCATCTAGCAGCCAAAACTGGAAAGGGACTTCAATTATTTTCCTTCTTTTATAGCACTAGAATTATAACAGGAAGTGACTGTTCTGTTTACATTTTACTGTGACCAACCTACCCAGAATGCCAGATGACCTACCCATGATCACCCTGTACTGAACTGCATGCTGGGTAGGCTATAAAAGAGCCCGCACGGCCATTTTATTTCTCTTCTGGACGCATGGCCTGCCTGTGAGGACCTGTGAGGAGGTTTCCAGAGAACTGTGGCCTGCTCGGTGCGGAGCAGAAATCTGAAGCCAGAGGAGGACTTCCCACCACAGCGTGCTGGTACAGCAGTGTGGTCGGATCAGGAAGGATCCAGAGGCACCCTGACAGAGGTAACTGAGGACTCCTGGTGACCTTGTGAAGCGGAACAGCATGACGGCGTGGCCGCAGAAAATAGATTGACACCAGCAGAGCAGAGCTGTTTCATTCTTCAAACCCAGTTTGGTGAGAGGGCTGTTGCCCACAGTTTCTTACGCACTTGCATACACCTAGACTTTAACACAGTGTTGCTGGGACTGAGACTGAGTTTAAGCAGGCCTCAAGCCTATTCATCACAATACTATTAGCACTGTGTCATTCCAAAGCAATTACAGGTGTATCACACTACAGGAATAGTTCTAGTATTCATCTCACGTTAACCCTTGTTGTTCTACTGTCGGATTACTGTTGGATTACAATTGTTACAACAACTATAGCTAGCAGAAGAAAGAAGATCAAAGACTGCATCTTTTAATGCAAGGCCTTGCATCTTATTAAAGTAGGGGGAGCTCCCTAGTGATTGTGGAGTACTATATTTATCATTCTCATTTTTGTATTCACCAGAGTGTGCTGGAAGTGGAAAGGTGCTCAGAGTAAAGTCCAGTCGCTCTGAGCACTAGTCCCAATTGGAGACACATTCTCAGGGATCACTTAAGACAACTGTACATGTGCATACTGTTGTGTTTTCTGCCACAATATGTTGGTGTGACAGTGCAAATGTTGTAAATACTATTCTACACTAACCTCAGTAAAAATACATTTCTGGTTAAGTACTATTGGTGTGGAGTGTTGTTCCTTTTCCTGCAGGTGGAACCCAGGTAATAACAAACGTGTACTGTTATTATATTGTATATTGTGGGGTTATCTTTCACTATTAGCTTCACACCAACATTGCACCACAGCTGTGTCAAGGGGACTGAGCCAAGTCAGTGGGGGTTTAATAGCAGAGTACAGGCCCAATCAAATTCAGCAGCTCCTTCGGGGGTCAGTGCTACAGGTACATCCTGGAAAAAAAATTAAATGATATGTAAATCCAAGACAAAAAGTAATATTGTACAGCTTACCAATCCTTAGATGTGGTGGGTGCATTTTTCAGGCTAAGGACGTTTTCAGCAAATACAGAAAATACCTCTTGCTCTTGACAAAATGTCACTGTTTGTGTTCCTGTAAACTAAATAGAAAGCACCATCAGTGTTATCTTTGCTCTTTAACCACTATGCGACCGCCGGCTGTCAATTGACGGCCAGGTGGTGCAGTCTCAGGGCGGGAGGGCGTCATATGATGTCCTCCCCTTGCCGGCCCTCCAGGGAGCGCCCGCCATGTCACTGGACAACCGAAGCGCGTGCCCAGCGGCCGCGATGTCCGCCGGGCACCCGCGGTTGCCCGGTAACACAGCGGGGCCGTGGATCTGTGTGTGTAAACACACAGATCCACGGTCCTGTCAGAGGAGAGGAGCCGATGGTGTGTTCTCAGTACAGAGAAACACCGATCGGTCTCCTCTCCTTGTGAGTCCCCTCCCCCTACAGTTAGAATCACTCCCAGGGGACATATTAACCCCTTCAGCGCCCCCTAGTGGTTAACCCCTTCCCTGCCAGTCACATTTATACATTAATCAATGCATTTTTATAGCACGGATCGCTGTATAAATGTGAATGGTCCCAAAAATGTGTCAAAAGTGTCCAATATGTCCGCCGCAATATCGCAGTCATTGATAAAAATCCCGTACCTGTACGTGACATTCTTCCGGCGGGTGGGGGGTCCGATCGGACCCCCCCCGCCGGCGGGGACAGTCGGCATCGCTTCAGGAGCGATCCGAGATGAGGGGACGGCCAGTGGTTTCTGGCCACCCCCTCGCGATCGCTCCTGGCGAATGAGATGCTTCCCCTGCCTGTGTAATTCTAAACACAGGCAGAGGAAGTGATGTCACACTCCTCGTGTCAGTCTTTCTGACCAGGATGCAGAGGAGTGAAGACATCCAGGTTAGTGCACCAACAGTACACTGACACCAGGACACATAGGCACATATTTCACCCCCTGTCACCCCCAGATCACCCCCCAGATCACCCCCTGCCCCCCCAGTCACAGTGTCACTAATTGCAGTGATCATTTATTTACTGATCACTGCATTTAGTGTCAGTTGTGACTGTAATAACTGTCAGGGCAGTTAGTTTTAGGCCCCTTTAGGTCTAAGGTAGCCCCCTACGCCCCCTAATAAAGGTTTAACCCCCTTGATTGCCCCCCAGGTAACCCTTTTACCAGTGTCACTAAGCGATCGTTTTTTCTGATCGCTGCATTAGTGTCACTGGTGCCGCTAGGTAGCCAGTTTTTTTTTTAGATTAACTGCCAGGTTTATATAGGTTCATAAATAGGTTTATAGGTTAGGTACCCCCATATTACAACCTAAATAAAGGTTTTAACCCCCTGATTGCCCCTAGAGTTAACTCTTTCACCAGTGATCACCATATAAGTGTCACTGGTGACGCTGGTTAGCCAGTTAGTTATTTAGTTATTTAGGTTCCCTGTCAGGTTTTTATATAGCGTCAGGTACCCCCATATATTACCTAATAAAGGTTTTAACCCCCTGATTGCCCCTAGTTAACCCTTTCACCAGTGATCACCATATAACTGTTACGGGTGACGCTGGTTAGTTAGTTTGTTTTTTATAATGTCAGGGCACCCGCCATTTATTACCCAATACCGGTTTAAACCCCTGATCGCCGGGCAGGTGATATCAATTAGGTTTTAGGGTCAAATAAGGTCTGCGTCGCCCCAGGTTAGTGCCAGTACCGCAAACACCCACGCGCAAAACATACACCTCCCTTAGTGGTATAGTATCTGAACAGAACAATATCTGATCTGATCAGATCTATACTAGCGTCCCAGCAGTTTAGGGTTCCAAAAAACGCATTGTTAGCGGGATCAGCCCAGATACCTGCTAGCACCCGAGTTTTCCCCCTCCGCCCAGCCCAGCCCAGCCCAGCCCACCCAAGTGCAGTATCGATCGATCACTGTCACTTACAAAACACTAGGCACACATAACTGCAGCGTTCGCAGAGTCAGGCCTGCTCCTTGCGATTGCTAACATTTTTTTTGTGGTAGCGTTTTGATTCAGTCGCTAACAGTCAGGAGCTTTTTTACCTGTGAATCTCAAAAAAATATATAAAATAAAAAAAACAAAAATAGTTGTTGTTTTATTGTTCTCTCTCTCTCTCTATTCTCTCTCTATTGTTGTTTTTTTTTACTCCATTCTATTCTGCAATGTTTTATTATGTTTTATCATGCTTGCTTTTCAGGTATGTAATTTTGTTTACTGTGTTTTATTGCTAACCATTTTTTTGTTTTCAGGTGCGCCATTCAGTTGCAGCGCGGATTTATTTATCTTGACAGCAACAGCGTTTGCTCCCACGATACATAAAGCCGCGACTCCAACGTTGTAGGAGGTGATTTCACCACCACAGTTAAAAAAAAGAGCATATATGCCGAAGCATAGGGGCAGCAGGGGCGGAGGAGCGATTGGCTCCTAATGCCGCGTACATATGGTCGAAATTCCGACGGAGGCTTGCCCCGTGGAAAAGTCCGAC
>CM053030.1:194837406-194888981 GCA_028564925.1 Lithobates sylvaticus | reverse complement strand
TCGTACACACGAGCGGACTTTCCCGCGGGAATGTCCGCCGGACTGGAGTCCGCCAGACAATCCGCCCGTGTGTGGGCGCCGGCGGACTTTTTCCCGCCAAAAGTCCGGCGGACTAAGTTTTAAGTTTTGTTTTAAAATTGTCCGCTGGACTCGGCAGTCCGGCGGACAATCCCGCGGTCTGTATGCTAGTCCGCGGGACTTTTGGAAATGAACGGACTTGCCGATCATCGGAAAGTCCGTTCATTTAGAACGTGACTTCAGGTAGACGGGGCTAGCGAAGGCAGTGAATGCCGCCGCGCTAGCCCCGTCACCTGGTATGGATTTAAAGGGAATCCCTACGCCGAAAAAAAACGGCGTGGGGGTCCCCCCCAAATCCATCTCAGACCCTTATCCGAGCACGCAGCCCGGCCGGCCAGGAAAGGGGTGGGGACGAGCGAGCGCCCCCCCCCTCCTGAGCCGTACCAGGCCGCGTGCCCTCAACATGGGGGGCCCTGGGGAAAGGGGGGCCGTGCGGCCCCCCCCACCCCAAAGCACCTTGTCCCCATGTTGATGAGGACAAGGGCCTCTTCCCGACAACCCTGGCCGTTGGTTGTCGGGGTCTGCGGGCGGGGGGCTTATCGGAATCCGGGAGCCCCCTTTAATAAGGGGGCCCCCAGATCCCGGCCCCCCACCCTATGTGAATGAGTATGGGGTACGATGTACCCCTACCCATTCACCTAAGGTGTAAAAGTGTCAATAAAAAAAACACACAATTTTTTTTTAAAAATATTTTATTGCACTGCTCCGGGGGTCTTCTTCCGTCTTGGGGGGTCTTCTCGCCGGACTCCTCCGCTCTCTTCTGCTCTTTTACCTAGCTCTTTTACCGAGCGGAGGAGCCCGGCTTTCTTCTTCGTCGTCGCCGCCGTCGTCTGGGGGTCTCGATCCGCCTTCGGGGGTCTTCCGGGGTCTCTTCTGTTCTTGCCGCTGTCGCCGCTTTCTGCGCCGTCTTCTTCTTCTTCTTCTTCTTCTTTTCCGATGTTGACTCGTCGCTCTCTCTGGCCGGAATGGCAGAGACGCGCTGTGTTGTGACTTATATAGGGACAAGGAGGCGGGGTCACATGCTCATGTCACATGGTGACCCCGCCCCCCTATGATGTCACAGTCCCAGGATGCTCCGGGACTGTGACATAGGGGGGCGGGGTCACCATGTGACATGAGCATGTGACCCCGCCTCCTTGTCCCTATATAAGTCACAACACAGCGCGTCTCTGCCATTCCGGCCAGAGAGAGCGACGAGTCAACATCGAAGAAGAAGAAGAAGAAGAAGAAGACGGCGCAGAAAGCGGCGACAGCGGCAAGAACAGAAGAGACCCCGGAAGACCCCCGAAGGCGGATCGAGACCCCCAGACGACGGCGGCGACGACGAAGAAGAAAGCCGGGCTCCTCCGCTCGGTAAAAGAGCTAGGTAAAAGAGCAGAAGAGAGCGGAGGAGTCCGGCGAGAAGACCCCCCAAGACGGAAGAAGACCCCCGGAGCAGTGCAATAAAATATTTTTTTAAAAATTGTGTTTTTTTTTTATTGACACTTTTACACCTTAGGTGAATGGGTAGGGGTACATCGTACCCCATACTCATTCACATAGGGTGGGGGGCCGGGATCTGGGGGCCCCCTTATTAAAGGGGGCTCCCGGATTCCGATAAGCCCCCCGCCCGCAGACCCCGACAACCAACGGCCAGGGTTGTCGGGAAGAGGCCCTTGTCCTCATCAACATGGGGACAAGGTGCTTTGGGGTGGGGGGGGCCCGCACGGCCCCCCTTTCCCCAGGGCACCCCCCATGTTGAGGGCACGCGGCCTGGTACGGCTCAGGAGGGGGGGGGGCTCGCTCGTCCCCACCCCTTTCCTGGCCGGCCGGGCTGCGTGCTCGGATAAGGGTCTGAGATGGATTTGGGGGGGACCCCCACGCCGTTTTTTCAGCGTTTGGATTCCCTTTAAATCCATGCCAGGTGACGGGGCTAGCGCGGCGGCATTCACTGCCTTCGCTAGTCCCGTCTACCTGCAGTTACGTTCTAAATGAACGGACTTTTCTCCGTGTGTGGGGCAAGTCCGTTCATTTTCAAAAGTCCCGCAGACTTTTTCCCGCGGATTGTCCGCCGGAGAAGTCCGGGCGTGTGTGGGCAAGTCCACAGCTCGGAAAGTCCGGCGGAGCTCCGCTGGAAAGTCCGGCGGTTTGTCCGCTGGACTAGGTCCGGTGGACAATCCCGCCAGGAAAGTGCCGGAAAGTCCGAGCGTGTGTACGGGGCATAAGCCTGGGGACAGGACCATATGTTGCAGCTTGTCAGCTGATTATAGTTTTGCCTGTGAATACATCGTTGTTGTGCAGCTTTCACTTTGGAATATATCAAAGCTATGTGTAGAGGAGTGATGGATGCCCAGCCAAGACCTGGTTCCAGCATATGAAGGAAGCACTTGGAAGGTTGGGACAGTGCACTTTTCTTTGACTCAGTAAACATCTTTGTGTCTCAATAGTGTATTTAGCTGTTTGTCTGGAGTTTCACTTTGATCTTTAGCTGTGGGAAGATTTGGCTTAGAAGTGTATACTGTATGTATGTATATAGGAGAGTATGAATATTTAGAAAAAAATAACTTCTTCTAGGGTCTAGGTTGCTGTTAGAAGCTATTGGGGTATTTTATGCAGCAGGATCTCATGGGAAAATCAAGATAAAATGTACATGGTATATACAACTCTACAGACAAGTTTGATTCCTTATCTTCAGCACTAAGAAGCATAAATAGCGATCTGGCTAAGATCATGGCTTTCTACAGATGACTGTATGTAAACAAAGTAATATTTACCGGTCCTGTGATGACAGCTTTCAAAAAACAGAAAAAAGGCATAAGTATATTGGATTTTAAAGCGGTAGTAAACTCTCATTTTAAACGCTCACTATAATAACTAGTACATTTTGGCATTAACCTGTAGGGGGACGGCTTATTTATTTTTCCTGATTTTTACTACCTCTTTAACAAAATATAATTGTAAAGTTTCTTGTATCCCTGGACATACTAATGTGTTTAAAAATTACAGCCCAGTCTGTGTTTCAAAGTGATGGCTGGTAAATTATATTGTATACTGTAAAGTATTGACTGCTATCTCCTATTGACATAATTAATAGCTTGCTCTGTGGGGTCTGTGGTCAGGCTAGGGGTATTTTAACTGGCTGTACTCGTGAGCATGAACCTCTATAAATGTTGTTTTTAAAATCCAAATGCCTAAAATGTATAAAATAACACATGTGATAAATTAAAGAGTAACTCCACTTTTGTGGGGGAAAAAAATAGCAAATAAAGAAAAAATAATATAGCGTATACAATTACGACATTAGTCATAGTCATATTGTAATTGAATGGTATTAAAAATTAACCTTCCTTTTTAATCTGCAGCCGCTGTAATTTTCTCAAAATGCAATGCAATATGGCAACCTGGAGATTTTCCGTACACAGAATGTATACAGAACGCCCCCCAGAAACATAATTTTCTGCTTGTGTGATTGGCTCACCGATTTTTCCAGAAGGCTGCGCTAAGATACAAGTCAGATTTTAGGCCCCTGCAACAAAAATAAAATTTCTGGTGAGATACTCCCAATAGGAAATCACGTCTAAAGGGATGCAGGCCCAGCAGCTTTCCTCATTGCTGCCCTGCAGGTGCTGCAGCTGATTGATAATAATGAAGCCACTCCCATTAGATTCACTTACCAACATGGACACAGACAAACACACAGTGGTTTCTTCAGAATAACAAAAGGTAGGATTCTATAACTAAGTTTGTTCAAATCCTTACAACGTACATAGATAACTCGGGGGGGGGGGTTAATCTTTAAGCTGTGTGTTAAATTAAAGTGGTTCTAAAGGCTCAAAGTCTCTCTGTGCAAAGCCCTCTCTGTGCAGCAGCCCCCCCAGCCACCCCCCATACTTTCCTGAGCTCCATCTCGATCTAGCGATGTGCACAAGAAGAGCTTCGGCTCTCTGGGGACTCTCACTCATTGAATGAGGCAGCAGAGGGAGCCATTGGTTGTTGATCACAGCCAGTGAGCCAATGAAAAGAGAGAGCTTCTTGCTCTGGGGCACTCGGGAAGGAGGGAGGGGCTAGGATTGCTAGCAGGGGACTTGGGAAGTGGAGGAATGAAGATGCTCTGTGCAAAACCACTGCACAGAACAGGTGAGTATAACATGTTTGTTATTTAGAAGAAAACAAAAAACAAGGCTTTAATGTCACTTTAAGCTGATCTGTCCTGTATTTTTCAGTCAGTAGAAAGATAATAAGGCATAGAAATAAAAATTATACATGTGCTATGCTTTATGGTTTAGTGAATTGAGCCCACACTGTGCTAAATCCATTTTAAAAGGGTAATCATTTTAGGAAAATGAGTGGTCTTTAAAGCGTTATCATTCAACCATTTTCAGAGGCTTTAACATGAACAGATTAGATGGTGGTAACTATTAAAGCATACCTAAATCCAGAATCAAAAGTTTAAAATAATGCTTACCAGTCCTTGGTTGAGGTGGCTGTATTTGTTTTCTTTTTAAATGCTTATTTTCCTTGATTTTCCCCCTGGTATTCCTGCAAATAACACACTTCCTGTCCTAGGGTGGATATGCCCATGCACTTTATTGTATCTATGGAGGGGGCAATTATAGTCACCCAGGATGACCTTAACATCTTTTACTCTCTTATTACATTACATGGTTGGTCGGAATGTTAGTAGTTTAACCACCTCAGTACAGTGCATTTTCACCCCCCTTCCTGCCCAAGCCATTTTTCAGCTTTCAGCGCTGTCACATTTTTGAATGACAATTGCGCGGTCATACAACACTGTACCCAAATTAAATTGTTATCATTTTGTCCCCACAAATAGAGCTTTCTTTTAGTGGTATTTTATCACCTCTGCGGTTTTTATTTTTTGCGATATAAACAAAAGAAAAGGGACAAGTTTAAAAAAAAAAAAAATATTTTTTACTTTTTGCTATACTAAATATCCCCCAAAAATATATAAAAAAAAAAAAATTCCCTCAGTTTAGGCCGATACATATTCTTCTACATATTTTTGGTAAAAAAAATCGCAATGAGCGTATATTGATTGGTTTGCACAAAAGTTATAGTATTTTTAAATTTTTTTTTTTTTTTACTAGTAATGGCAGCGATCTGCGATTTTTATCATGACTGCGATATTGCGGCGGACATATTGGACACTTTTGACACATTTTTGGGACCATTCACATTTATACAGCGATCCGTGGTATAAAAATGCATTGATTATTGTATAAATGTGACTGGCAGGGAAGGGGTTAACCACTAGGGGGCGCTTAAGGGGTTAATATGTTCCCTGGGAGTGATTCTAACTGTAGGGGGAGGGGACTCACAAGGGGAGGAGACCAATCGGTGTTTCTCTGTACTGAGAACACACCATCAGATCCACGGTCCCGCTGTGTTTTACCAGGCAATCGCGGGTGCCCGGTGGACATTGCGGCCGCTGGGCACGTGCATCGGTTGTCCAGTGACATGGCGGGCGCTCCCTGGAGGGCCGGGAAGGGGAGGACATCATATGACGCCCTCCCGCCCTGAGAGCTGTGCCACCTGGCCGTCAATTGACAGCCGGCGGTCGCATAGTGGTTAAAGAGCAAAGATAACACTAATGGTGCTTCCTATTTAGTTTACAGGAACACAAACAGTGACATTTTGTCAAGAGCCAGAGGTATTTTCTGTATTTGCTGAAAACGTCCTTAGCCTGAAAAATGCAGCCACCACATTTAAGGATTGGTAAGCTGTACAATATTACTTTTTGTCTTGGATTTACATATCATTTCATTTTTTTTCCAGGATGTACCTGTAGCACTGACCCCCGAAGGAGCTGCTGAATTTGATTGGGCCTGTACTCTGCTATTAAACCCCCACTGACTTGGCTCAGTCCCCTTGACACAGCTGTGGTGCAATGTTGGTGTGAAGCTAATAGTGAAAGATAACCCCACAATATACAATATAATAACAGTACACATTTGTTATTACCTGGGTTCCACCTGCAGGAAAAGGAACAACACTCCACACCAATAGTACTTAACCAGAAACGTATTTTTTCTGAGGTTAGTGTAGAATAGTATTTACAACATTTTCACTGTCTCACCAACATAATGTGGCAGAACACACAACAGTATGCACATGTACAGTTCTCTTAAGTGATCCCTGAGAATGTGTCTCCAATTGGGACTAGTGCTCAGAGCGACTGGACTTTACTCAAAGCACCTTTCCACTTCCAGCACACTCTGGTGAATACAAAAATGAGAATGATAAACATAGTACTCCACAATCACTAGGGAGCTCCCCCTACTTTAATAAGATGCAAGGCCTTGCATTAAAAGATGCAGTCTTTGATCTTCTTTCTTCTGCTAGCTATAGTTGTTGTAACAATTGTAATCCAACAGTAATCCGACAGTGGAACAACAAGGGTTAACGTGAGATGAATACTAGAACTGTTCCTGTAGTGTGATACACCTGTACTTGCTTTGGAATGACACAGTGCTAATAGTATTGTGATGAATAGGCTTGAGGTCTGCTTAAACTCAGTCTTTACTAGATTCTCTTCCGTGGGACTACCGGTCCCAGCAACACTGTGTTAAAGTCTAGGTGTATGCAAGTGCGTAAGAAACTGTGGGCAACAGCCCTCTCACCAAACTGTGTTTGAAGAATGAAACAGCTCCGCTCTGCTGGTGTCAATCTATTTGCTGCGGCCACGCCGTCACGCTGTTCCGCTTCACAAGGTCACCAGGAGTCCTCCGTTTCCTCCGTCAGGCTGCCTCTGGATCCTTCCCGATCCGACCACACTGCTGCCCCAGCACGCTGTGGTGGGAAGTCCTCCTCTGGCTTCAGATTTCTGCTTCGCACGAGCAGGCCACAGTTCTCTGAAAACCTCCTCACAGGCAGGCCATGCGTCCAGAAGAGAAAAAAAATGGCCGCTCTTTTATAGCCTACCCAGCATGCAGTTCAGTACAGGGTGATCATGGGTAGGTCAACTGTCATTCTGGGTAGGTAGGTCACAGTAAAATGTAAACAGAACAGTCACTTCCTGTTATAATTCTAGTGCTATCAAAGAAGGAAAATAATTGAAGTCCCTTTCCAGTTTTGGCCGCTAGATGGCGCCAAATACTAAGCTATAACACTGCTATAGATTGACATTGTCTTACATTAGCAGGCAAAAATACCAGTGCTACATACATAAGACTCAAACAAAACATTAAACCAATGATTATTTAGAACATAAGACAAAATTCTGAGTCTGCAGGTCAGACTGCTATCTGGTCAGTGACTTTTCCAGAAGTAAATAGTTAAAACTCATGGCTACAGTAACAGTCAGAAGTTAATTTTCTTAATGGTAAACTTAGGAAGAACAATTAGAAGAACTAACATGTCAATTGTTTAAATCTAGCTCACCACTAAGTGGATATTGGTGTAACTGGAAGTATACTATACTCAGAACATGCATAATTCCAACCTATCAGGGTCCTCTCTGCTACTCTGCTCTGGTCAAATATAAATGCATCATGGAATTCTTGACCCTTT
The DNA here is from genome assembly GCA_028564925.1 of Lithobates sylvaticus. Taxonomy (NCBI): domain Eukaryota; kingdom Metazoa; phylum Chordata; class Amphibia; order Anura; family Ranidae; genus Lithobates; species Lithobates sylvaticus. Next base: position 194,881,394 of record CM053030.1, on the reverse strand, counting down.
GGTAGTACTGTAATCCAGTAATGTCTAAAGTCATTTTGTGAAGTCGCTTAAGTGGTGGAAGACTGAAGCTCATACATTTTGTGCAGTAGGCATGGAAGTTAGGTAGAAATAGTAAAACAGTCCATCAGATTAGGTCTCCCTGGCAAAATTATTTTTCAAAACATTTTTAGGAGAGCATTTGATAAATTAAATTTTAAGCTCTTAAGATCCTTTTTTTAATGCTTGCGACTCCAGTTATGTAATTAAATGTATTTGTATTTTATGTATGTACTTAGTATGGTTCCAGTACCATTGGTTACAATCATCAATAATTTATTGTAGATGGCCTATTTGAAGCACTTTAAACTCCTGAAGAATGTGTTCATCTGAAATAGCTGTGCTTATTTCACTTTAAAGTACATTAGCACTGTCACAGGATTGAGTGATCATGGTTTTTGATGGATGCAGGAGAGGCCTCTGACTGGTTTCATGGTGTTGGTGGTGCCATGTTATGAGCTTGGTTTGCTAAGCAGAAGTCTTTTTATTGTCAGCTCTACATTGTCCTGCAGCAAGCCTCTTTTACATTGGGTAACATCAAGGTAAAGGGGAGAGTAGAGGGAAATAGTGGGTTAATACTCTTGCTGAAGGCTACATATAAAGGCAAACAGCCATCCTCTTTAGCTGTACACTGATACCCTTTCATAAATGATATTATTTGTGCATTCTAAAGTACAAATGACACAGAGAAAACTGATGCCACATGGCTATAATGGAGAGTGGTGTCATTATATTCTGTGTCTTCTAATTGGATGCAGTGAAGTGAGATTGAATATACCAGAGTGCTAAAATACATAAATTAAAGAAAGCAAGGTGTTCCCTTTATTTTCTTTAAGACAACACAAAATAATTTTACTGGTCAGAATGGATATTTTTTTCCATTTGATTGGAAAGGAATATCATTCAGATCTACAATTTCTGAAATAAATAGTCTTGTATAGCAATGATATTTGCATTAAAGTAAAGCCAGCCCTGGGTGCCATTCTTACATTTTGTAATGCATGTCGAATCAAAAGGCAATGTAATTAAGGACACCACAAGGCATCTCTGTTAGTGAGGCAGGCAAAATGTAATGCATGCTTTCTGTATTTGTAAAAGTTTCCTTCTATATTTCCATAACCCTCATTAGCAGTCCCACATATGCCATAGAAAATTTTTTAGTTAAGTGTCAAAACATAACTTTTTAACATAACAGGCTTCCTTTTTTTTTCATGCTTTGGGCTTATTTGGTTCACAATTAACCTGCAAAACTCCAATGTAACTTTACAACTCTGTGCACCAGACTCCCCCTAACTGTATAACAACTGAAAAAAAGCAAAAACAAATATTGCAGTTATTATTGACATTAACAATTCCTACATGATGGCAGTGTATATTAATGTACATGTACATTGTAAACTTGCAGTTACCAGCCTATTATTAATAGTCACAGCAACACTGAAAAGAATTGAAGGCAAGCATGTCATTTAAAAGTGAACACATAACAAAACACTGTTTGTTAAAGCGACCCTGTCACCAACTAAAAAAAATGCAGGTAAAAACACAGAAAAATCAAGAATTTTAAAAGCTTACTTGCAGAGTTTTTCCCTTTTCATTTACATTTTTTTAATAGGAAGGTACCTTTGAACTTACTAGGGAATTTATCCACTCCAGGAACACAACCCAACACAGCCCCAGTTCTCCTTTGCTCCTGCTATGTCACAGCCCTCTCTTCTTCTGGAAGTGTATAGTTACTGTCTATGTTGGCCCAGCTACTCTCACCTCCCTACATAATCTTTTATGTAATTGGTGGGGGAGGAGCAAAGAAGAACATTATAGCATGTCACTTAAATGACAGCTCTCAGTCAGCTGTCTGCTGTCAATATTACATTCAATATGGTGGCTCTAAACCAGGGGTGCCCAACCTTTTGAAGAGCGAGGGCCACTTAAGCGACTTGGTAACCGGTCGCGGGCCATAATGAGCAGATCGGGTTGATGGCATATCCGTGTCCACTCCGCATTTGGAGAGCAGACACGGACGCAGCTCACGATACTTTTTAGCGGATCGTATTGGAGGTAGAGCACAAGTCGGTTTATGTCTGCCACTACTTAGAGGTGAATGGAGGGTCCAATTGGTCAAACTGTCAGACTGACTGTGTGAAAGGGGTCCAAGGCTGCTTTTACACTGATGCACTGCGGTTTACCCGCACAACGTGTGCAACGCAGTGTACCTTTGGCTTTCCTGCAGTTTGTAATAGACTTCTATTATATTCTGCAGGTTTGGTGCACTTTCAGAAAGCTCACCAGGTAATAATAGAAGTCTATGGCTCAGTGCATGTAACCCGATCAGTTTGAAAGCAGCCCAGTAACCACTGCAAAAAAGATATGCCCATATATACATTGTGATTTTAGTAATAAACTGACCTTTAATAACAGTATTCTTTCTATTCTATCCCAGAGCAGGAGGTCGCGGGCCACATCAGAGGGCTCCACGGGCCACATGTGGCCCCCTGGCCACTGGTTGGGCACCCTTGCTCTAAACAGTTACAGGGCTTTTGGCAGTGTATACCCTTCTGTATTCTCGACATTCTTATAACAGATATGATATGGTGGTTAGTAAAACCAGAATGTGTTGCGCTATCAACAATGAAAGTGCAAATGCATGAAAGAAATAAAAAAAATTAGAAAATTCATCAAATAGGATACAAAGCTATCCAATATACCAAGATATGCAAATGCATAAAGTGCTAAAACATATAGATCAATGCATATCATGTGCGTGCTCACAAAAATAGTTCAAATAAATCCCTTATGATTGGAAAAGTGCTCAGTGCAAAGTCCATAACAAATGTTCATAAGTTGCAAAGTTCCAATGATCCAACCAGGTACGCACCTCCCACTCACAGGCTGCTTGCCAAATAATAAGACCTCAAAGATGGAGGTCTGGCTGCACTTTGGGAAAAGACTCACAGGGATGGATGGATATTGTAATCCAGGTGTCAGATGGAACACATCAGATCCACATATGGAACTAAGTATAAGGCAAGAGCATGAAAGTTTCTCATTGTGTAGTAATTAAAATATCCAATGTTTAATAGGGTTAAAACTACCTACAAAATTAAGGCAAAAACTCACATTGGACACAGGTAATCTCGAATAACGCCTCGTGGGCATGATGACATCACCGCTGTAGGTCCACCTGACGTATTTCGTCCCATAGGATGTTTACAATGGCGTTTGGCAAGTTATAAAAAAATTTTATGGACTTTGCACTGAGCACTTTTGCAATCATAAAGAACTTATTTGAACTATCTTTGTGTAAATTTATATCTTGGTATCGCATTTGATGAATTTTCACATTGTTTGTTTATTTATTTCATGCAATTGCACTTTAATTGTTGGATAGCGCAACACATTTTGGTTTTACAGTTCACTTAGCGCAACTACTGTTTGATTTATGATATGGTGATTATTTAGCTCAGTGATACGTGCATTTCAGTGAGTCCACGCCAGTCCAAACTGTGATTAAGGGATTGCAAGCCCACTTTTATTAACCAAAAGCAAAGTAAGGTCACAAGAGGATTTTCACTATCAAAACAGATAATGAGAATGCCAAGCTATGTGGCTTTCTCATCAGCACCTCTACTGCTCTTGTCAGGATCCTTCAGACCCAGTTCTTACATCTCTGTGGGCTCTTCTGGCCTTTAGTTATGGCATCCAACTATGCATGCTCGCTTCCTAATTTTTCAATAGGGGATCTCCTGGAACCCTGGGTTCTCTCCGTCCATTGTGACTCACGGACTCCCTCAGTCCCCTGTACTCTCTTAGTCGCCTCATCTCTCCCAGTCCTCCAGACTCGTTCGGCTGTACAGACTCTCCCAGTCCTGTGGGTAAGGAAACAACATGGAGTACAGTCTCCTAAGTATATCACTTCTACTAATGGGAGTACACCTGTCTCCTTGGATGAAGCAAACAACTGTCTCCTGACAGGACCCCTGCACACTCCCATTGCCTGAAGGTTTCCAACAAGATCTGGACACAGGATTGAAGATTTCTTCCCACCCAAATATCATCAAAGTATTCAAACTCAAGACCCTGATCCGGGATTACCAAACCCCAGAGAAAAATGAAACCCCAGTCTTCTCTGCTCAGACACAATACTTCAAAGCCCCACACTCTGCATTAGTGTAAATCCTGTATGTCTTCTGCCTATACTCACTCAGTGGCAGGGCCAAGCACTGTCATACAGGTCATTGTACTAGAAGCAAGTATGTGTTCTAGATATGATTTCAATTTTAGGCCCAGTAATAAGATAAATCATTCTATATTTCATAAGGCGCTGTATTACTTAGATCTCAATAGAGATATTTGTAAAGATAGCCTAGAAATTTGCACTGTGTGCACTGGTTGTCAAGTAGTCCATTGCTCTTGGCACTTAACATAGCTGTTCTGTTTATTCCTTGTTAGGTATAAGCCAGTTTGCACATAATGGCCAGTTCACTTGCCCAAAGCCTCAGTTGAGGTATGTAAACAAATATATGCCAGCGATAATTTTGTAGAGGTAGCATTACTGCAGCAAAATGACAGATCTTTGGTGGGCTGGTGTTTTTATTTTTTTATTTTTGTCATGTTCATATTTGGTCTAAGGCATCACACAGGGTCCCTGACAGATTTGTTTATATACAACAGCCGGCTGGGGATCCATCATTTTGCAGTGAGAGTGCAACCGGTAAATATCGGGTTGTGAACTTCAAAATCCTCAAGCAGCAGGTCTTTATAGCAGCAAGTTGCCATGATTGACAAGGATCTACATTGCTGCACAACATGGTTGATTTTAGAATTACATCAGGGGACATTGCTTACATTTTTTAACACATTGTCAATGTGTAAGGTTCAGAAGTGGGGGGGGGGAGCACACTCACTGGCCTCCCTTTCTTGACTACCCAGGCTGCATGCATAGATAAAGAGGGAACCCCACGCCACTTTTCCCTTTTTTTAAAACAGGTGTATTGTCTCTTTAACCACTTTCAGACCGGACCAATTTGCAGCCAAAGGACCAGGCCCCTTTTTGCGATTCGTCACTGCGTCGCTTTAACTGACAATTGCGCAGTCGTGCGCCGTGGCTCCCAAACAAAATTGACGTCCTTTTTTTCCCACAAATAGAGCTTTCTTTTGGTGGTATTTGATTGCCCCTGCGGTTTTTATTTTTTGCACTATAAACAAAAAAGTGCGACAATTTTGAAAAAAAACGCATTCTTTTTTATTTTTTGCTATAATAAATATCCCCCAAAAATATATAAAACATTTTTTTCCTCAGTTTAGGCCGATACATATTCTTCTACATATTTTTGGTAAAAAAAAAGTGCAATAAGCGATTATTGATTGGTTTGCGCAGAAGTTATAGCGTATATAGGGGATAGTTTTATAGCATTTTTATTAATAATTTTTTTTTATTAGTAATGGCGTGGATTTGCAATTTTTATTGTGACTGCGACATTATGGCGGACACATCGGACATTTTTGACACATTTTTGTGACCATTGTCATTTATACAGCAATCAATGCTATTTAAATGCATTGATTCCTGTATAAATGACACTGGCAGTGAAGGGGTTAACCTCTAGGTGGCAGTGTAGGGGTTAAGTATGCCTAGGGGTGTGTTTCTTACTGTGGGGGGGGGGGCGTGGCTGTCAGCTAGTGAATGCTGATCTCTGCTCCAACCACAGGGAGCAGAGATCGGCGTCACTAGTTGCTAGGCAGAACGGGGAGACTTCCAGTGAGACGATTGCGGATGTCCCCGAGGCGATCGAGTCCGCGGGACCCGCGACCGGCCTCAAGGGGGTCCCGACCGGCGCGGCGGCATTTTAAAGGGGACTTATATATACGCCCTTATGCCTGTCCGTGCCATTCTGCCGACATACATTGTCGTGTGCTGGTCAGGAAGCAGTTAAAAAGCAAAATAAATGTCTTGTTTTATCCACACATGCAGCCTTGGTGGCCAGGAAAGCAACAAGCATGCACCCTCACCCTCTTAAACCATATTAATCCACAGGCATTGGGAGAGCTCCCTGCAAGAGGGGAGCTGAAAAAGCCTCTGTCTCTTGTAAGGCATCTTTCCCCAATGTTAAGGTAACCAAGGTCCCATCCCCACACCTCATCCCCCAAAATAGATATGGAGGATTGTGAGAGGGTGCTTCCTGAAATCTGGAAGCTCTCTCAATAAAAGGGAGGCCCCTCAGATATCTGCCCCATAAGGAATGTAGTACAGGGTACATTAGTATTATTATCCCTCCAAAAAAGTTAAACATAAATAAAAACAACCACATTGGGACAAAGTCCTTTATCCAATGTCAATCACTTTGTCCAGTAATGCAGAACTTAGTCAATCATCATTATCCGTCACCATAACGACCTGCTACTCAATGAATTTGACCCACAGATATGACAATCTACCATCCAATGATGACGACCTGATGCAATCCCCACAATGCAAATTAAGACTTTAGATTAAAATCCTCATTTGCACATGTTAGCATTTACCCTCTTTAGCCATTACACTAATGTATATCTAGAGGGCAAAGTGTTAAGTTCAGGCACATGAATTTGCCTAAAGTAAACTGTTTCATAAATGTGCCTCTAAAGGCTGGTACACATGATGCAAAATGCGTATGTTAATTTATGTACGATGACCAATCATCTGAAAATCTTACTGTTAGCATGGTCCTTTCAACAGTCGATTATTACTTTTTGGACAAAAAATCTTGATTGTGCAGACTATATAATTTTTGTCGTACGTAAACAGAACATCCAATTTTCAGATAGTAAATACAGAAATCGTCACATAAAAGTCGAAAATACAAACACACATGATCGGAGCCAAAGAACGTCCCGGAAGAGTTCGGTCATGTAAACTAGCAATCGTATTCAAGAAAAAACATTCGTCCTGCGGCAAATTAAATTTCGAAATACAGTGCACATTATAATTTTTTATTTAATGTAATAATAATGAAGCTGCTGCTGGTGACGCTGATGTCTTTTTAAAAACGTATTTAAAAAGGCATGCGTTCTGTTGCGATATGAATGATTTGCCCTTATGCATGATGTATGATTGTTCTTTGAATTTACCACAACGCCATTCTCTATAATTTATTAATAGAAAAAATATTATATTAAAATATTTTGGTGTCCCTTGTTTTTTTAAAGCTTTGTTTTTATGTAACTACCTACTTGAAATATGCAATTTTTAACAAAAACATAGGCAAGTATTGTGCTCAACGATGTAATTTTTTTGTAATTAAAATAAAAAGAACAGAAATCAACTTAGAGATCCTCTGTCAGGCATCAAAACCTTGGCCGTGTGTTTGTCATTGTCATGCTGGAATACCCATCCACGACCCATTTTCAATGCCCCGGCTGAGCAAAGGAGGTTCTTACCCAAGATTTGATAGTACATTATCCCTTTGATGCAGTGAAGTTGTCCTGTCCCCTTCGCAGAAAAACACCCCCAAAACATAATGCATCAACCTCCATGTTTGATGGTGGGGATGGTGTTCTTGGGGTTATAGGCAACATTCCTCCTCCTTCAAACACGGCGAGTTGAGTTGATGCCAAAGAGCTAGATTTTTATCTGACAAGAACACTTTCACCCAGTTCTCCTCTGAATCATTCAGATGTTCATTAGCAAACTTCAGATGGGCCTCTACGTGTGCTTTCTTGAGCAGGGGGACCTTGAGGGCACTGCAGGATTTTAGTCCTTCACGGCGTAGGGTGTTATCAATTGTTTTCTTGGTGACTATGTGTCAGAAACCATGAATCAGACTGAGACAGAAGTACAGTTAAATCTCACTTTATAATAATAAAAAAGGTAAACAGGGTAAAGGTAGTCAAAACATAGCCAGAGTTCAGGAATCGGAACGGATAGTCAGATAAGCCAAAACGTCAGGGAACCAGAGATGAGCATAGTAGAACAGCAAGCAGGATCTGGAGTCAAAAGGAATGACAGCCAAGCAAGTCTTTAAAAGGAACACAGGAGAACGTCTGTAGAGATGTGACCAAGGCGAAGGCAGATGTCATCTGGGCTGGACGGCTTAAGTAGGCAGGACTGACGAGCAGGATATAATCAACAGGTGAGTCACTGTGGAGAGATAGGAGCTGGCAATTAGCCGACAGCTGAGCGGCCAGCTCAGAGAAGGAAGGGCTGAGCCCAGCCCTGGTCTCAGCTGCCTTGAGATCATTGACAAGATTCCCATGTAGTTCTGGGCTGATTCCTCACCATTTTCATTAGCATTGAAACTCCACGAGACAAGACCTTGCATGGAGCACCAGACTGAAGGAGATTGACAGTTATTTTATTTTTCTTCCATTTGCGAATAATTGCACCAACTGTTGTCTCTCTCTCACCAAGCTGCTTGGCAATGGTCTTGTACCCCATTCCAGCCTTGTGTAGATCTACAATCTTGTCCCTGACATCTTTGGACAGCTCTTTTGTCTTTGCCATGGTGGAGAGATTGAAGTCTGATTGATTGATTGCTTCTGTGGACAGGTGTCTTTTATACAGGTAACAAGCTGAGATTTAGGAGAACTCCCTTAAAGAGAGTGCTTCTAATCTCAGCTCGTTACCTGTATAGAAGACACCTGGGAGCCACGAAATCTTGCTGATTGATAGGGGATCAAACACTTATTTCACTCATTAAAATGCAAATCAATTTATAACTTTTTTTTAAATGCGTTTTTCTGTATATTTTTGTTGTTATTCTGTCTCTCACTGTTAAAATAAACCTACCATTATAATGGTAGACTGGAGATTTCTTTGTCAGTGGGCAAACATACAAAATCAGCAGGGGATCAAATACTTTTTTCCCTCACTGTATAAGTGGGAATAATGGTGGGGATCACTTGGCTGATATTGCCACTAAGTTGCATGCTGCTGCGGCGGCTGTGGTAATAGTGGAGGTGGAGGCTGGTACTCTGACAGGTGGTTGTGCTTGGTGATTTGGCCTTTGACCCTTTGTTTAGCACCTGTAGTACGAGGGCCTCACACATGTGCCATTGGTCCTCTGACATGAGGCGCAATTTGTTTGCTGTCAGGGATCCAAAAGAATCAGCCTCATCTGGATTTCTTTGGAGGGCTGTAGAGGCGTTGGTTAAATAGAAGCGGCAGCATCCTCCAGGTTTTTGGTTTTCCTGGTTCTTTTGGCAGCAGGAGGTAGTGTGGAGATCAGCTGCTCCAACACAGTGCTTACAGTCGGCTCCTCCGCATTGACACTTTCCTGTGTATGAAAATGTGACATTATTATATTGTTTTTTTTATTTGGTCATCAATAAAACAAGACTTTTTTTCCCTAGGTGTTGCAAATTGAATGTGTGTAAATAGAAAAGGACTATTATTCTGGCCACAGCATTTTTATTTTCCCTTAAAATCTGGTATTTGACTACTGTGTTTTAAGATGGAAACTACTTTGTTAAAGCTGAAATATTGGCTCAATAATGTTTAGTTATCATCAATATATTTTTTAGAGACAATGAGATTTATTTACTAAAGGCAAATACACTTTGCACTACAAGTGCACTCCCACTGCAAGTGCACTTGAAAGTGCAGTTGCTGTAGATCTGAGGGGGACATGCAAGGAAAATAAAAACAGCACTTTTGCTTGTACATGATTGAATAATAAAATCAGCAGAGCTTACCCTCATTTCAGATCTCCCCCTCAGATCTAAAGTGACTGCACCTCCAAGTGCACTTGCAGTGCTAAGTGGATTTGCCTTTAGTAAAGGTGTGCCCCTCCACATCTTCCTTTTGTGATTCAGGACATGGCCCCTCAGCAGAGGTGGAAGGCAGGGTGGAAAGAGATGGTCTGGGGTCACACTGCTCAGTCTAAAAAAAAATGCAGGCTGTCAAAGTACCAGAGCCTTGGTACATACACATCATCTGCTGCTGCACCTGACTTCTCTGACTCCTTTTTATTCAGATCCCTTTTTAAGGTGCTGCGGAGATTTGCAATTTTGGAGCTCACATACCTGGTGTCTGCATTGGGGCAAAAACTCTGCATAATTCAGCAAGTTTTTCCAATGTCTCGTCTTTTTTGTTTATTGGAATAATCCTTGCTTTTGATTCTTTACAAACATGGCATTTGCCTGTATTGGTCGATGAAATGTGGCAGAAAATCCGGTGATGTGAATTTGTCAGTCATGACGCCTGCAAGACACAACACAAGACAAAGCATAATGCAAGTTCATCTGGCGTCCCCATAAGCTGTCCCCAAGGTTCTTTAATAAAAAGTAAGGCTGAAAAAAGTACACTGGGGGAGAACCAGGCTGTGTCAATCGTCTATGGAACTGCAGAGCGGCTTGAGAAAGGAACGCGCAGGTCCCTTACGGGCCTCGCGCATGCTCAGAAACGCGTTGTGTTCCCTGCACCTCTGACGTCACACGCTGTCTCCACGAGCCTCTCTGCAGTTCCATAGATGCTTGACACAGCCGGGTGCTCCCCCAGCGTCTTGCGGCCACAATTACAGACCCTTACGGTACTCTTGGACATGCCTGTGACAGCAGCAGCAACCTTTGTTTGCACACACTTCCCTGCATTTATATGTAAGTGATATAATTTTCAGCCTTACTTTTTATTAAAGAATCTTTTACTGAGTGGCGCTTTTACATTTGTTTTTTTCTCAGGGAAGGTAAGACAAGGGAAAGAAATCAATGCACACCTTACTAAGCGAGTAGTTAGACCAACTCCACTACTTTAAAAGAGGCTTATTAGAGCCTAAACTATAGAGTCACCCACTGGAAACCTGCCAAAGAACCTAGTGGGGTCTTTCCCTATAGTCTTAATACAGGTGGAGAGCAACTATACCCAAGCCCTACTAGATACTGTAGCCCGAGTGACGTTGCTGTACCAAGACTTTTACCACAAGCATTTGAGGCATATCCCTTTGTGCAAAGGGATCCAGAAATGCCCATATGACAGATACATACCGTGACGAAACGTCCCTACACTCCGCTTAAGTGCTTTCGTCATATACCGCTTCCTCCCAGTCCGAATATAGATATCAGATATTCCAACTGCTCACAAGCACAAAACAAGACGACACTTGTTTAGCTGCTGACATGGACTCTTTCAATGATCATATATTGTTCAGAATTAACAACCAAGAATAGTCTTTGGGCAAATCCAAGAAAACCTTCTCACAAAGAGCACCGTTCCCCCAAATGCCAGAGTCCATGATCAGTAGGCAAGAGGCTGGCATTCAGTCCCCTCCAAAAGCCTCTGTCCTGGGTGAGTCTGTCACATTTCTCCCCCATCAAAAGTTGACTAACAAGGTCCCAGACCCCCATCTGGTCTGGACATGCGTTAGTCAGGCAGAGTGAACTCACATAGTCTGTCCGCATGATCTCCTTTCTTGGCTGCAAGGAATAGTTGACCTCAGTAGGTGTGGGGCAGAGGTCATTGACTCTCTGTCCAGCTGTCAGCGCTTCAGCTGGGTGGTGTTTACCATTCCATGGCTTGGCTTGTTGCTGGGCAGAGGGGCCCACTGCCCCATTTCCCTGAAGCTGAGAAAAAACTGTAGGTGCTAGGCAGAGGCCAGCGTTGCTCTGCCCTGTTGCCAGTGATTCAGCTGGGAGTAGCAGCTTCACAACATCAGCTTGTCGCCGGAGAGAGGGGCCGACTTCCCCGGCTCTCTGGATCTCCACAGTTGTTGCTGGTGCTGGGCAGAGGTTGGTAGCACTCTGCCCTGTTGCCAGCACTTCTTCTGGGGAATCCACATCCTCTGCTCTGGCTAACCGTTGGGGCAGGAGGCTGGATTCCTCCATTCCCAAACTTTGTAGCTGCCATTGGGGAGGTGAGCTGATGGCTTCCTTTTCCGTTCCCTCATCTGGCTGCTGGGACGACATGTCTCTGGTACTGTCTCCCAGGTGTAAAAATCTTTGCTGGGGAGGAAAGACTGCTTCCTCCACCCTGGCCAACTGTTGGGGTGGGACGAAAAACACCTCCTCTCCCTTCTCCCCCTGTATCTGCTGCTGGGAAGTGATTGCCACCTTCTCACCCTGAGCCTCCGAAACTGCCACAGGTGTGGGGCAGAGGTCTTGGACCCTCTGTCCGATGACCAGCGCTTCAGCTGGGGAAGTTCCTTGTAACTCCACAGATACTGCTGTTTGTGCTGGGCAGAGCACAGTGAAGTTTGGCCCTAATACCAGCTCTTCTGCTGGGGGCTCACCGGATTGTTTTTCCTCAGCAGAAAAGTCCCCTGCCTCTGCAACTGGTGTCTGGGGATAGAGGTTCACCATCTCCTGCCCATGGAGCCAAATACCTGAGAGGCTCTTCTGAGGAACCAGAGAGTGTTCGTCAACTGTTCCTTTCTGAGAAACACAGATTAATAGTGTTGACCGCTCTTCATGATGATCATGGTCACTTAGGCCCAGACAGAACCTTCGCGTTAGTCAGGGATCGATTTTATTGGCCTTCCATGAGAGCTAAGGTGAAAAGCTACTGTTGCTCTTGCATCAGGTGCATTCAGAGGAAGACGTTAGCAGGCAGGGCAGCCCCAATGGGTCACCTTCAAAGCCAGGGGCCAATGGAGTTGGTGTGCATTGATTTCTTGTGTTTGTAACCTGACTTGAGTGGATTGAGTAATGTCCTGGTTGTGACAGATCATTTTTCCCGCTATGCTTAAGCTTTCCCCACTAGGGACCAACAGGCCAGTACTGTAGCAAAAACCTTAGTGGAGAAGTTCTTCGCTCATTACGGGCTGCCACAGCGCCTACACTCAAGATCAAGTCCAGGATTTTGAGAGCAAGCTGATCAGAAGATTGTGTGAACTCCTAAGTATAAAGAAATCCAGGACCACTCCTTACCACCCCCAAGGGGATCCACAACCTGAGCATTTCAACCGTACCCAGCTGAACTTGTTGGGAACTCTTCCTTCGGCTGCAGTAGTCCATGCTTATAATAGCACCTCAAATTATTATACCGGATACTCCCCCCTACAGATTAATGTTCGGAAGAGAAGATCATTTACCAGTGGATCTGGCCTTTGGAACATCATTGGACCACACCTCTCAGGCCTACTATGAGGGGGTACATTGACATACTTCGGAAGATTCTAAAAGTTGCTTATGAGAAGCATCTACCATCAGAGAACAGAGGAACAAGAAAAACTTTGATCTCAGAGTGAGGGTTCAGGATCTACAACCAGGAGATCGAGTGTTGTTGCGCAATCAAGGGGTGCCTGGGAAACATAGGCTGGCTGATCGATGGCATTCTCAACCCTATATTGTCTGTAAACAATTACCTGGGCTCCCTGTGTACCAGATTCGGCTTGAATGGAAGACTGACCCTCTGAAGACTTGGCATCAAAACCATTTGCTACCCATATCCGAGGCTGTCCGAGTACCCCCATCCTCTTGCTCAGAGACTTATCAGTCCCCTATGCTGGGGCCTAGGGCTGGAAAAACCTGCACACCCATTTCACCTGAAGAAGAGAGCGACGAAGAAGAATTAACTCTTGATTGGTTATGTGGTTCACAGAGGCGCAGTCTGGCTAATGGGTACCCAGCGGTGAACAGACATGCGCCAATGCGCATGCGTGTGCACAGATCTCATACGCGCGCTCAGTGACATTGCCTTGGCGCCCAGTGGCCTTTAAAAGGGCTCCAGCTGCATTAGTCCTTTGCTGTTTGATCTGATGCTTTACCCTGTGACCTGATTCTGAACCTGAATCTGACCCGACTTCCTGACCTCGCTGCTGTCTCCAGTCCTGACACTTGGCTTCCTTGACCTTGCTCTGTTTACCTGTCTGCCTGATCCTCCATTACTAACCCAGCCTGAACTCTGACCATTCTTTGCCTGCCGTTTATTTCTGCCTGGCTGATCCGCTGTGTATTGCTTGACCTTGCTCCTGCCCACTGTCTTGAATCTGTGTGCATCTGCATCCACTGCCCCTCAGCGCATCTGCATCCACTGACCTGCATCCTCTGCACACCTGCATCTGCTGACCTGCATCCACAGCACCCAAGCTGGTTCCTGTCTCTGCCAGCTGTCATCAGCTCCAGCCAAGAAAACTCTGTAGGCACTCATACCTCACTGTGCTCCTACGGTAACTGCCCAACTCCAGTGACTCCGGAGCCAAGGCTGTACGAGAGGTCCCCCTCTGCACCTCAGGCTCACCTCCAAGGTACGTGTCAGAGAGAGACTGTTCCTGAACCAGAACCTGAACCAGAGCCTGAACCAGAACCTGAGCCAGAGCCTGACTCAGGACTTAAACCCTAAACCTGATGTAGTTTCTGTGGAACAGATCGGGGACCAGAGCCACTGGAAAATATCTACTCTAAGTATGATATCTTTGGGGAAAATTCTGACAAACTTATCCCTACCGTTCAATGTTCTAGTCAAGCACTTGCCTCCTTTATTGAACCTTTAGTAAAGGATGACCTTGATCCACCCTCTGACACAACTGGGTGGGCCACTAACTTGTTACTGGCCTGTCACAAAGTTTATATGACTTTGCCTGATGATGTATATTACTGTTAGAAGATCCTTCTTTGGATCAGTTACAGGCTGTTATCACTTCTGGTTTGTCATATGATTAACCATTCGTTTTTTATGATACAGTAAGGTGATCACATGGGTTGTGTTCTGTCTTCAGGGACCAAAGACTTTCAAGTGGGGGAAAAATGTAGCAATGTGGACAACAATTGCAAAATACAGCGTTTCCCCGTCATTTCTCTCTCTATATATATATATATATATATATATATATATAGTAGTTAGATATGGGCAGGTTACTTTTTCTTCAGTAATGGGAGTATTAGAAGCAGGCGTCAAGTGGTACCTCCAATAAATCCACCAATATTCATATGAAAATCAAGACGGGACACGTACTTCAATTGCGAAAATCCTTTACTTCGATATTTCAAAGGTACATCTTATTTCAAAAGCACAGCCACTGTACAGTTACGAGCACCAGCTCTTCGTCAGGCTATCTCTGGCTTGTGTAACAAACTATCTCAAACTAAGCATATATATACCACATTCAGGAGTACAACACACAGGTGTATGTCACAGATCACTAATCATTGTTAATTGAAGATTTCAAAATTAACCCTATCAGCAAGATAAAGTATCCAACCAATTAAGATCATCATACACTATACAAGCAATCGGGTTGTTCCAATTCGGTAAATGGTCATGATGCCATGAAAAAGCAAAAATCTCGTATATTCTGCAAAGATTCATCTTCACCAGTTTCCAGTAGAGCATACAATAATAGAACTCTCAATATTTCCTGCAGGAAAGAGAAGAGGTTCATTGGTATCAGAATTGCATAACATTGCATAGCCCCATGACCACAAACAGTATCCTATATCAGTATCAAACATTGGTAGAACGATCAAGGCAATGAGACAATTAAAATAGGATTATATGCAGCATCACCAATCACACATCATGTGTCATAGGAATAGATACAAATCATAATCTCTGTTCATTCCATGTGGACTTAGAGATTTTAATCGGTTAATCCACCAAACTTCCCGTTTTCTCAGCTTCAGGATTCGGTCACCCCCTCTCTTGTCCCTAGTAACTTCCTCGAGTACCATAAATCGCAAGTCAGAATCGCAGTGCCCTTTCTCCAAGAAATGCTTGGATACAGGAAACGTCGGCTGTTTTAGTCGGATCGTACTGCGATGCTGTGCGATTCTGTCCTTGATTTTTTGGGTAGTCTCCCCAACGTATAGTAACCCGCAAGGACATATTAAGATGTAAATGACATAGGAGGACTGGCAAGTATAAAAACCATTAATGGTGATTTTATCACCATGAGTCGGATGTATAAAATGATCACCTTTAACAAGCAAATTGCACTGAATGCATTTCAAACAGGGGAAGCATCCCTTCCTTTTGCTGCCAAGAAATGTCATTTACCAGGGATCTTTGTTACCATCAGGGAGATTGCTGGGTAGAGCTATAAAAGAGACCAGAGGCCTGCCCCACGCTCTCTTCCTCCTGGACCCTGTGTGTGACAGACCTCTCTGTACACAGAGGGTGAGGTCGCAGCCTATCATGTGGGGTACAACATTCCAACCCGGCAGGGAAGGGCCTAGCACTGCATGCTGTTTGTCAGACATCCATCCAGCACCAACTCGGCAGTCCGTCAACCCGCACTTCGTGTTTCTCATCAAGTGATCGTCACAGCGGATCCGCTGCAAGGACGTCTGTCCGGGAGCTGCTTTGCAGAAGGCTTTGAATCAGCCTGGTCGTTGGTGAGAGGGCAATTGCCCACCTTTGCAAACCTTTCTTTGTTACTTCACTGGGACACTGTGTACAGACAGCTTTACCTTGGGAACTACTTTGGGAACACTTTACTGCACTTCTATTTGAACACTGTACATAGACACCTTTAGCCTCAACCATTCCAAGAAATACCATTGCCTTGTTACTGCACCTTATTGGATACAGTTAATGAGCTCCAACTGCCGGTGAAGACCATCAGGCCTGCAACTGGGACATTGCTCTCATTACTGCTTAACCGCTTCCCGACCGGCCACTGCATATATACGTCAGCAGAATGGCTCGGGCAGGCAGAATCACGTACCTGTACGTGATCATGCATGTGCCTGCCCGTGGGTCGCGCGCGCGCCGCTAGCGGCGCGCTCGCGACCCGGTCGGGAGCTCCGTGACCCCCGGCCGCGGGACCAGCGGACCCGATCGCCGCTGGTATCCCGCGATCGGGTTACGGAGCGGAAGAACGGGGAGAGGTCTATGTAAACAAACCTCTCCCTGCGCTTCCTACACTGACTGTCAGTGATCGGCGGTTCCCTGTCATCGGGAACGCCGATCAATGACGTCACACGTACAGCCACGCCCCCTACTGTAAAAAAAACACACACACGTCACACTGACTCCTCCCCGCCCCCTAGTGGTTAACCCCCTAACTACAACTGTCATTTACATAGGAATCAGTGCTATTTAAATAGCACTGATTGCTGTATAAATGACAAATGTCCCAAAAATGTGTCAAAAATGTCCGATGTGTCCGCCAAAATGTCGCAGTCACAATAAAAATCGCTGATCGCCGCCATTACTAATAAAAAAAAAAAAATATTAATAAAAATGCTATAAAACTATCCCCTATTTTGTAAACGCTATAACTTTTGCGCAAACTAATCAATAATCGCTAATTGCGATTTTTTTTACCAAAAATATGTAGAAGAATACGTATCGGCCTAAACTGAGGAAAAAAAATGTTTTTTTATATATTTTTTGGGGATATTTATTATAGCAAAAAGTAAAAAATATTGCATTTTTTTCAAAATTGTCGCTCTATTTTTGTTTATAGTGCAAAAAATAAAAACCGCAGGGGCGATCAAATACCACCAAAAGAAAGCTCTATTTGTGGGAAAAAAAGGACGCCAATTTTGTTTTGGAGCCACGTCGCATGACCGCGCAATTGTTAGTTAAAGCGACGCAGTGCCGAATTGCAAAAAGGGGCCTGGTCCTTTAGCTGCAAATTGGTCCGGGGCTGAAGTGGTTAAAGGGCCCTCATTCCATTCTTGTTTTGCTTGATCTCTCATTAGGATTAAAGGTTAAATAGGCTGGCCTGGCTTTCCCTTTAGTATTGCCAGGATTTATGCTTAACTGTTGCTTATCCTTTCAGGCCATGTTCAAGAGATATCCCATTGGGCATACGTGTATATAATATTTTGTTATTGTCAAACTGCCTTAACTTGTATTATTTTAGAAGAATTCTTCTGCTGAGCTAGGACTGTTATCCAAAGCTCAGTTGATCTATTACCTCCTCTGTGTAACAAGTACTCCAGTAAATGTTAATAGAATATAAATGCACTGATTTGTTTGACTTATTACTTCAAGGTGATGCAAAGATGTCTGAACCCAGAGTGTCAGGTGGGTTGGAATGTTTACAGGGTCATGGTGATGCAGATGAGCAGGTAAATCCAAGCAGTCCTGGTTGAGCAACCAATTTTGAACCAGGTCCTCTATTTCTTTTTCTTGCAAAGGACTTGGGTCAGAGCAATTACTCTGTTACTAGTTCTATTATCTACCATAATAGTTGGTCTCAGAAAGAAAGATCGGATTATCACAAAACCTCTGTCTTGGAAAGCCTGCTAACTGAATTTGCAGATGGGGCCCAGAGGGGTTACGCACACAAAAAAACGTCCTCTTTATATTATCGTAGTACGTAGCTATGTTAGCCTTTGTTGAATTAAAATCTAAGCTTGTGTACGAGGCTTAAGTTTACTGAATTTGACATTCTTTACAGAAGTCCCACTCTTACTTTATTTGTATAGGACTGTTTTCTATCAACCAGTGGGTGTGTAATTTGTAATTTGTTAAAATAACCTATCAATAGTGTTAATTCTTTTTAGCTTTAAAGTTTCCCTTATTTCTAGTTACTTGTTTACACCATGTTGTTAAATTGTTCACGTAAGTGTAATTTAATGGTAATCAAGGGTTATAATGATTTTCTTTTCATTTTGTACCAAAACGCCTCTTGTTCTTTGTATTGAGGTTCAATGAACAGGCCCTGTTGTGTTAATATTTTTGTTCAGAGTTGCCAGTTTTTTTGCAGTTGGAAACACAACAGATTTGATTTCTTTATACAGGCAATACATCAAAATGCACTGGGCTATGGATTATCAAATTGCTTGTTTTGGAAAAATATGGTAACCTGCTTGGAATTGAAACAGCTCAGTTGGGGGTACAGAAAAACATGGTTTTAACTTCTCTCTTAGTGAATTGTGCTGTACCGCCAGCTTAAAATCCCCAATCCCTTCAGCAGGCTGCAGAGAAAAACTGCTACATCTACACAGAGCACATAAATCTCTCTGCAGTAGTCTGCCACCCCCATACATGCATTCACTTTAGTGATGTTGGTCTCCTCTCAGCAATGCTGAGGCTTCCTGCTTAGGCACCAACATGAGCAGTAGGAGCATTACTGACAGGAGAGATTTGTGTGGTCACAGTAGTCCTTCTCAGTGAAGCATGTTTTTTTTTTTTTTTTTAATTTTTTTTTTATTCTCGGAATTCCGTCTGAAAAATCATACAAGATTTTTTCGACAGAAAATCCACTCGTGTTTATGTGGCATATGGCTACTACTCTTCCACTCCCACAAGGGTATAAAACATACAAAACCACAATCCCAAAAAACAAACAAAAACGCAGTCAGGAATAGGCACTCGTACATATCAATGTCTCCACGTTCATCTTAACTCTAGCCGTGGTTTAAATCTTACAACCAACCCATACATATATTTCTTATTTCAGAGGATTCCCTAAACAATTTCCATGGAAGTCAGGTTTGGCAACATTGTTCATATGTGTCCAATTCACGTGACAAGGACATCTCCATCATTACAGCATGGTCCATCTCCATGACCCACTTAATCGAAGTGGCGTGGTATGACCGTTGTTACTGCTGTCAGCCAATGCTTAAGAAGACCATTTTTAATGCTTTTATAAGAGCCCATTAAAATGTATAGCAAATTAATTAGTGGCGTGTTAGGGACAATTATCCCAGTTGCACGTGTATAAAGCTTAAAGCCTTGTACACACAATCGGACTTCAAACAAACTTTTCCGTGCATTTCTGTCCAAAGGGTGTTGGCTGTGAACTTGTATTGCATACACACGGCAGGACTGTTTTCCAGCCAACTTTCACCAATTTTTTTTTTTTTTTTTACTTTATATTTTTATTAGGTATTTTTCAGCTTGACAATCAGAGAAAAAGGCAGAATATTACATACATATACATATGTCTACCAAGCATTAATCCTAAAAGGCTTATTATGAACGAGGAAAGACGAAAAAAAATTTTTTTAAATTGATTATACCTCCCCCCCCCACCCCACTCTATCCCCCCACCACCACTCAACCATATTCACTCATCCAACTCTAACTCACCCTCAGCCTAATATTTATTTATTTTCATTTTATTTTATTTTATTTATTTTTTTTTTTGAGTGGTACTCGATTATATTGAAAAGTCCTAATGCTAATCTTTTTCGATCCACAATTTCCAAAGCAGATGGAATTTATCAAAGTTCCCTTGTTTGATATAAACTGTTCTTTCTTTAAGGATCACTCTCTCCATGTTTTGTTCCCATTCCCCCACTGTTGGGGGAAGAAGGGACTGCCATTTCTGAGCAATAAGTTTCCTAGCCTGAAACAGGCATCGCACTATAGCTAATTGAATCTCTACTGGTCTACCCCGACCCGCCACCCCCCCCCCCCCAGGACGCAGAGAGTGGAGTTCATATCCAAGTGAGTTTTAAAAATCTGAGTAATCCTGGCCACCACCTCGTTCCAATAACGATGTCATTTGGGACATCTCCAGAACATATGGATAAGATCTGCGCCCGACCTCCCACATCTAGGGCAAGTATCGTCTTGTCTGCACCCAAACCTGAATAGTTTCGCCGGAGTGTAGTACGCGCGATGAATTAAGAAAAGGTGTGACATCTTTTGAGGGGGGGAAAGTGAAACCCACGGAGCAAGCTCTATTATCCTTTCCCATTGTGCGTCCGGAATATTTCCCACATCATTAACCCATTTTATTTTTAGAGGGCTTAACAGGGGCTCTTCCCGACTCCCTTTGTGTATATATGAGTATACTTTAGAAATCATCCCCTTTCGGGCCTGAGCCCCTACTATATCCTGTAGTATCGGAATACTAGTCCATTCTAGGGTCAGGTTTTTGAATTGTTCGGTAAGGGCATGCCTTACTTGTAGATATCTAAAAAAGGACTTCTTGGGGAGCAGAAATTGGGTCCTTAAGTCCTGAAAACTTCTAATCTCGCCCTCATGGTAAAGCTGGGCAATATACTTTAACCCCAATCTATCCCATTCTCTAATGATCCCCATTTTTTTTATCTCAGCTAAGTTGTTATTTTCCCACAAAGGGGAGTGGGCTGTAAAACCATTGTACCCAAGTATCTTCTTCGCCAGTCCCCATGTTTTTGCCATCAAATCCTGCGTGGGCAACCCCCTCTGGAAAGACCCTGCCTCTAGCGTCTCTAACAATGAGTTATGTACAGATTTATAGAGGAGAACCCGCCATTCCCCTCCATCCCCACCGGCCTCACATCCCCCCATATGTTGAAGCTGGGCAGCCAGAAAGTAGCCGAATGGATGGGGTAGCGCAACGCCTCCCATTTTGTTTGGAAGTTGCAAGGTCCTCAGGCTTATACGGGGTACGCCCCCTTTCCAAATTAATTCTCTAAACAATGTGTCCACCTTAGTGAACCACTTTTTATAGATCCATATCGGGGAATTGTGGAGTATGTATAGTAATTGGGGCATAAGTACCATTTTAATTAGGTTGCATCGGCCAGCCGGTGAGAGAGGGAGTTTTTTTCAAATTTGAATTTTCCCTTTAAATTTGGCAAGGAGTGGGCTCAAATTCTCCACTACAAATTGTTTGGGGTCCCTTGAGATAATTATACCTAAATACTTTATTTGGTGAACTATTTGGAGCCTCTCTGCCTCCAGAGGCAGAGGGCGGTCCATTGGGTCAATTGGGAGTAAGTTTGACTTTTCCCAATTTATCCTAAGACCTGACAAAAGTCCGAAGTCTTCGATTCTGCTCATGGTCTCACGTAGTGAATGCTGTGTGTCGTTGAGCAATAAAAGGAGATCATCTGCATATAGTATCACTTTTTCTTCTAGATCCCCACGTTTAAAGCCTTTTATTACTGGAGATGCTCTAAGGGAGAGGGCCAGAGGTTCGATTGCGAGGGCGAAAAGGAGGGGGGACAACGGGCACCCCTGCCTTGTCCCCCTCAGCAATCGGAACCTGGATGAATATTCGTTATTAACTTTTACTCTTGCCCCAGGAGATCCATATAAAAGTCTCACCCAGTTGACAAAGTTTGGGCCAAACTGAAATTCCGACAGAGTTCTCAGTAAATAATTCCACTCTAGGGTATCGAAGGCTTTGGCAGCGTCCAAAGAAAGGATGGCTCTGTTACTCCACTCTTCCATGGGGATTTGGAGATTTAAAAAGAGCCGTCTGATATTGATACTAGTAGATCTTCCCGGGATAAATCCTGATTGGTCTTTATGGACCAGTTTATGAATAACTTTATTTAGCCTTGCTGCCAAAACCTTCGCTAAGACCTTTATATCCGAATTCAGTAGTGCTATCGGTCTATATGAAGCAGGGAGCAGGGGATCCTTGCCCTCCTTGTGGATTACAATTATGGTCGACTCCATCATTGACGAGGGAAGTTCTCCCCTCGCTGCCGAAAAGTTAAGTACTTTCAACAACTCAGGGAGAAGTACCTCGCCATAGCGACGATAGATCTCGATGGGGAGGCCATCTGGCCCAGGGGCTTTCTGACCTGCCATCTCTCTTATGGTCCGCCGTATCTCCTCCAGGGTGACAGGGCTGTCGAGGACAGCCCTGTCCTCCTCAGAGAGACGGGGGACCTCCAACCCTTCGAAGAATCCATCCATCCCCTTAGTAGTATCGACTTGACTAGAGTGATATAAATTCTCATAGTACGAACAAAAAGTGTCCACGATGTCAGGCGTGTATGTAGATGTCCTGCCTGCTCCCATATTAATCATCGGTACTGTAGATGAAGGTGAGTTAGTCCTAACTAGATGGGCCAGCATTCTACTTATTCCCTCCCCCTCTCCAAATGCAGTTTGTTTACGAAAAATATATTTTTGTTCTGCTTTGGCCATTAAAATTAAACTGTATTCTTTTTGAGCTTTAATCCAGTTCCCGAGGTTTACTGGGGTAGAGTTATTGATGTACTTAATTTCTTCGGATGTAACTTTACTTGCTGCAGATTCTTCCCCTTCCCTTGACTGTTTTTTTATTTTTGAGATCTGCTGTATCAGTAAACCCCGAAGAATAGCCTTGACTGTATCCCATATCACCCCCTGGGGAGCTGAGCCGTTATTCAGGTCTATATATTCTTTCAAGGTAACCAAAATCTCTTGGGGATCTCCCATAATCTCCAGCCAGGAAGGGTTGATTCTCCATTCTCGGTAGATATTTCGTTCCCCCACCTCTATTGAGGCCACTAGTGGAGAATGATCAGAAAGGCACCTAGGCATATACCTAATACTATCTACCATATTTGACAGAGAGTCATTGCCGAGCATCATGTCGATCCTCGACAGTGATGAGTGTGTGCTGGAGAAGCATGAGTATCCCCTAATCCCAGGATTCCTCAGACGCCAAATGTCTTTCAGGCCTATTTCCTCCAAAAAGCGGGAAAAACGGCCGACCAAGGTCCCCCCCCTATGAGACCCTTGGGGGAGTCTGTCTATTGACGGGTCTAAAACCATGTTAAAGTCTCCAATGACCAGTACCGGAAGGCCCGGCCTCTCCAGCACAAACTTCACCAAGTCGAGGAGGACCTTGATATCAAACGGCGGGGGAACATAAACATTGGCCAGCAAAATATCTCTATTCTCAATCTTGCAATGTAGAAATATATACCGTCCCTGGTCGTCAATCTTAGTTTGAATACAGTTAAAAGTAATCCCCGAACTGATCAAAATACTAACTCCTCTAGAAAAAGATGAGTGTGTCGAGTGGAATTGTGGAGCAAACTCTCCCCATCCTAGTCTGGGGATGGAGACATTTGTAAGATGTGTCTCCTGAAGGCACACTATGGAAGCACCATAGGATCTGACCATGGACAGTGCTGCAGCTTTTTTCCCTCTATCATCCAATCCCCTAATATTCCATGAACATATAGTGACCATCTTCTTACCGACCTGTGTACTTCTAATCATTCGTGAATGTGACGTTTTATAATTACAAAAATATCATTATTTCTTATACTCGTGACCGTTAATCTGTGCAAAGAAAAAATTATTCTCCTACTTCTCATTTTTACCTTTTTCCTTTTTGTTTCCCCTGTGTATAAAGCTTGTGAAATCATACGAGTTAAACTTATCTCATAAGCGTGATTAACATTCTGAGTGTGCTTTACCCATTCTTCCCATGTACTCATATTAAGCCTCTCCCTCCCATCCCTCCATTCATATCCCTCATTCTTTGCACTATGATATCTCACCCACTCTTCCCCACCATCCAATCTCTCACTCTTCATAATTCCCGTTCTTTTTACCTCCCTTGGTTCGGCCAGGGGCCTTCTGCTGTGACCTACCCATACAAACCTAAAAAAAGAACAACCTAATAGCAATACAAATACCTTCTCCTCTTCCCTAACCCACCTCTTCCTAACAACTAACCCTCCCTCCCCCTTCCCCCAGACAACAAAGGTACACCCCCCCATAAACAAGCACAATAGGTAGACATATAGTCCATCCCACTGCGCTCCCCCATCAAGGGCTTGGTATACCTTACGCTTGCCTTCTTCCATACATTACGTCCCCGCCCCCCACCACCCCCCTAAAGAGGGGGGGGGGGGGGGGGGGGGGAGCGGCCCCCAGGGCCCAAAAAAAAAGGGGAGAGAGGGAGAAAAAAAAAAAAAAGATGAAAAAACCACATATAATATATACTCTCCCCCCTCTCCCTCTCTCAACAAATGCATCAGCCCTGTGTGTCACCCCCCCATCCCACCCAGCCCCCCCAAAAAATATACAGCCTAACCCCCCAAGACAAAAGAAAAAGAAAACCCAGAACCAACCCCCAGAGTTCAATTTCTTGATTTCTTGATTTCCTTAAGAAGAAAATGAACACAAACAAAAAAAAAAAAAGAAACACCACAAAATGAAAAACCAGACAAGCACATTATAATAGTCCTGGTCATCCTCTAAAGTCCTTCCTTGTATTTTTTTAGCCACTCCTCCACACCTTCAGGGGTTTCAAAAAATTTAGTCCCCCCAGGGGCCATGACTCTCAGCTTGGCTGGGTATAACAGAGCATAAGTTATGCTGACTTGACGCAAACTGCGTTTTACTTCCCCGAATTTAGCTCTCTTTCGCTGGAGGTCTGGTGAGTAGTCAGGGTAGATAGACACTCTCGTGCCGTTGTAGAGTATACTGCCCATTTCTCTTGCCTTCCGGATTATAGTCACTTTATCCTTAAAAAATAGTAATTTCGCCAGAAGCGGTCTTGGGGGAGCCCCAGAGTTGGAGAGTCTGGAAGGAACCCGGTGGGCTCTTTCTATAGCCAAAAATGAAGAAAAGGAGTCCTGTCCAAATAACTCTACAAACCACTTTTCAAGGAAAGCGACAGGGTCTGCACCCTCCGAGTGTTCTGGGAGGCCTATGATACGTAGGTTTTTCCTTCTCAGCCTGTTCTCCATCTCATCAATTTTGTATGTTTGTTTCTTCAACATCTCTTTGATGTCGCTCACATCCCGTTTTAAGGGGCCCAGATCGTCTTCTGCTAAACTCAATCTATCCTCGAGGGTTGTAGTTCTCTCTTGGACTTTTTTTAACTCATTTCTAACAAAGGACAGTTCATCACGTATCGTTTTCAATTGCTCGTTCATTTCTTTCAAGGAAGATCTACAGGAATTAATAGCCTCAAATACCTCCTTCAATGTGGGTTCCAGCCCCACAGTGGTAGCAGGCCCCCCCCCCCCCTAGCGGTACTGCCACCTCCATTCCCTGGTTCAGTGACCCCCCGGGTTCAATCCCCTCCGCCTGTACTTGGTGTGCATTTTGTGCGTTTATTTGAGGTTGCCCTTGACTTTTCCTACCTCCTACCACCCCTCCAGTCTTGCTAGGCTGAGTATGTTGATTCGGTGGTAGATTTTTTGGAGGAGTCTGGGACCCAGATTGACCCGGAACGTGAGCAAATTTCTCTAGTTTGGCGGCTGCTTGGCTTGCCTGGCTAGCAGCTTGGCTAGCCTTTGTAGTACGCTGTGAGGGCATGATTTTTATTTTATGTAAAGCAAGTTTTCCTCTTTTTTACTTTTCTTCCCCTCCTTTCCTTCTTTTCCCCTTTCCTTCCCCTCCTCCTTCCTCTTAAAAAAAAAAAAAAAAAAAAAAAAAAAAAAAAAAAAAAAAAAAAAAAAGGGAAAAAGAGGTGCAGGTATTTAAAACATATAGATAGAAGGATAGGTGAGGTATGATAACAGTCTCTCCTTATGCCTGGAGCTTCCCAGGACTTTTCCAGGCAGTATACTGTATTTAAATCCTCAGCCTAGGGCAGCTGACAAGCGACAAAGCACAAGGGTCTGGTCACGTTTAAATTTCCCTTAAAAGGTTCTCAAAAGTTCCTCAGCAAGTATAGATAGCAAGTATAGATAGACATGAAGCAAAAAAAAAAAAAAAAAAAAAAAACACTCAAATGGATCCAGATGGAAAAAATAAACAAATTTAGCAAACCTGTATTATCAGCTGAGAGGCAGGCCAAAGCCGCAAGTATTTTTACATACCCCTGTTCTTCTGAATATAGGGGTACAAGAAAACCTGAAGTACCGCAGGAGAGGTGCCTGGGGGAATTGCACAAACGCACAACACGGCACGGCTCAGATACCCAATATAGCAGCCCACTTGTGCTTTGCAAATAGAAGTCCTTTCAATAATGATTTAAGGAATAGACAACACTTAACTTATACTCTTAAATGCGTATCTGGCATTGATGTTTTACATAAGCATTGAAGCATTAAAACCCGTGGTATCAATGTTTTATAAGTGGCAAATTTTTCAGCAAAGGGGAAAAGGCAACAGTCCATATATCTCCAGTAGTCACCGCAGATTACCATACCATTATCACACAGTTCAGTCTCTTTGCTAAAGCGGTATTTTAAATGGGGTATTTTTATATAGCACAGTCAATGCCCCTTTTTTCTTTCCCCTTTCACCTCTGTCCCATCCAATATTCTTACTTATGCGGCTTACCCCTCTCTCTCTTTTTTTTCTTTTCCCAAGCACTTTTAGTCGTTTCAGACAGGATCAACAGTGTTAATTAGGGCCAAGAGAAAAATGTTATTCTTGCGTCAGCAGAGTTTCAGTCACATTATCTTACCCATACCGACCCAAGTCACAACCGATAGATGTGTTTCACGGGCTTCATGGATTTCATGTATTTTCACACACAATCAGGTACACTGAGTCTCGCAGGGGGGGTTGCTCCGGTTTAACCACTGTGTTGTTCTATGGCGCTATAGCCAGATCTTTACCGCTCCAGAGCTCCTCTGTCCCCACTCACCGATCCTCTGCAATAGCGAATAGGGTTTCCCCCTGCTCCAGTAACCCCTCTGTCTTTAACAGCCGTGCGGCTGGCCACAGGATCAGCGTAGCGGTTTGAATTTCCCGCCGCTCTCTTCCTCTCGGTACGAGCGGCAGACAGGAGGCAGCGTGTGACGTCACCTCCGGCAGAGCTTCGGCTGTTTCCGTGTAAGTGCGGAAAAGACACCTGCGATACGATACACAGCTCGGACTGGGTTCGGGAAGCCTCCGGAAAGCGGTATACGCCACTGCAGGGAAATGCCTTAGGAAGGGTTCAGCATCTTAGCATATCCACATAGCGGAGGGTGGAGGGGAGCACACAGACGCTCATGCACTCACATAACTCGCTCACCACACCTCATGTCCGGTCACGGAGGTGTCAGAGGTGCCGGAACTGCGTTCCCCTGTGTTGCCGCTGAAAAAATCATTGCTAACCACTAACATATGCTGTACGAGTATACTGAACTTCAAGTTTGGTATTTGCGTAAAATTGTTGGAGGGTTGTGATGGTGGACTTGTAGGCAAGCAGTGGTTAATACTGCCTAGGTTGGGAAGGTGGGGATGATTGTGTTTCCCGAGTCTTTTTTGGCACTTTTTTTTGTGTCCAACCTCCCCAGTCCTGTGTGCTATAAAAGGGATGGAGGCCCGGACCCTGTGGGTTCTGTCATACTAATAGAGGTTCTGACAAAGAGGAGAGACCATACCCACTCGCCATTGTTGGTGTCTGGATTCCCAGTGCTGTCCCAATGTTGTCAGCACTTCTTCTGCAGCAATCTGTCTCCCAATACAAAAAGAGCAAATCTGCACTGCTGGGGCCCTCAGCCTGTACACAGGTTTGAAGCAAGAGTTAAGTAAAGAACACGCATGGAGCCTGCGCTAGGTGCATGGCGAGACCCCATACCATTACTAGGAGTGAGGTAATGATGATATGCTGGACAGGTAGAGAGAGCAAGGCCTCTGCGTTCCCCTCCCAAATGCACAAGTAACCGTGGTGATATTTAGCACATCGAGAGAGTTTGCTCAAGTCAGCCATCTGTTCAAGTAAAGGTACCCCATATACAAAACAGTGACCCTATCTAAAGTGCCTAGCATAGCCCAGAGGAACCCACCCAGTGTAGGCTACTCAGGTGACCCTTACTTGGCCCCCAACAAGGAGGGAAACATGGAGAATGTGATGACCACCCTATAACCTTATCCCTCCCCACAGACTGGGAACGACTATATGGTATAAAAGTGTCCATTACAGGATACAAATTAAAAAGGTTATGTTGACCCTTATATTACATAGTTTTGGTAAAGCTAAAGAAGACTGTACAGTGATTGTTCAATCAGATTGTAACATGTGCGACGGGGTACCCACTATATAGTGTCACCCTGTTTCTGCCGAGTTTCCCTATAGAACAGGTTTGTTTTAAAGCCCAACTCCAGTCACAAAAAAGTATAGCCCAGCAGTAAGTAGGAAAAAAAACAAAAAACAACAGCCCCCACTGCAAAGCTCACCTTCTCTCTGGCTCTGTCCACCACACACTTACCACTCACTCTGCAGTAGAGATGGGCCAAACACCCCTCGGTTCAGGGTTTGGTTCACACCAGAACTGTCGAAGATTGAAAAGGTTCAAACGATGAACCTGATTGAAGTCTATAGGACCTGAACAGGAAAAATCAAAAGTCCCCCTTTTGAAGGCTTATATGCAAGTTATTGGCCATAAAATGGTATAGGGGCCCAGGTACTGCCCTGGGGGACATGTACCAATGCAAAAAAAAAAACTTTTTTTGTTTTTAAAGGAGCAGTGATTTTAATGATGCTTAAAGTGAAACAATAAAAATTCCTTTAAATAGTGCCTGGGGAGTCTCCTTTGTCTGCCCCTAAAGTGGTGCATCAGTACAGTGTATGGAACCTTCTGCAGCAAAACTGACATTTATAAAGAAAACAAATTACATTTAAATTGATTTTCCCTGCAAGCTTTCTTTATTTTGTAAACAACAGCTTGGGGGGCACGACTGTATGATGAGTCCACCTTTTTGGTGCACTTGGAACAAGATTAGAGATTTTTTGGATAAATTCTGGTGTCTCTTTGGCAGACTTTGGATGGAAATAACATGAGACATAGCAAGTCTCTGACAGCCACAAGCATGACACCCAGAGGCAGAAGCATGATGGGACTTTGCAACAGCTGGAGGTCCATTAATTTCATATCTCTATTCTAGAGGTACTCTTGATGAAAGCAAGAAATGGCCTTGCTGTAAAAAAAAATTATTTGATGCCCCTGTCACACAGTTGTGTAAAAATAGGTCTTTGGCCCCTTTTGGGGACTTCACCCTGTAACCTTCTAGAGGTACTCTTGATTAAAGCAAAAATTGACCTTGCTGTAAAAAATAGAAATTTGTTGCTCCTGTCAAACAGGTGCAGATAAATTGGTCTTTGAGTGTTGTTGGTGCCTTCACCCCGTAACCTTCTACAGTTATTCTTGATGAAAGCAATAGTTGGCCTTGCTGTAAAAAATTTAAATTTGATGCACCTGTCAAATAGATGCCAAAAAATTGGTCCTTGGGTATTAATTGTGCCCCATAGGAAAAAGTTATTTCAAGATAAAATCAACACCCCCAAAGCTAGGCAGCCTAGACAGTCTTGCAGAGATTCGAGTTCCCAATAACATGTAATCAGTGACATTGGCATCAGGGGATTGATAGCTGCTGCTAATCCAGGACCTTTTAATATCTACAAATGTCAGCCGATCAATGGAGTCTGTGGACTGACGTCCTTTTTTATCTGTCACAAAACCTCCGGCAGCACTGAATGCCATTCAGGTGCAGGGCAGCCCAGCAGCTTAATTGCATACTGGGCAAGTTCTGGCCAGTGGTCTATTCTCATAAAATAATTATCCACCATTTGATGCAGACGCTGCCAATGGGATGTTGAAGTTGACAGCCATGGGGGCCGAAGACAGGATAAGTTCTGAGACTTTCCTCTTGTAATGGTGGTCAAGGAGGGTTGCCAACCAATAATAATCCTGATCCTTGATGCCACAAATTCTCGGGTCCTTTTGCAGGGTCACTGAGGATTACAGTATCTGGAACTGCCTTCTCCCAGCCATGTACTACTCTGGGGACTGAAAGCCATCTCTTAAGGTTTGTCTTCCTTTGCTTCAGTGCCTCTAAAACTGCCATAATCTTCCTCCTTCTCATCCTCCTCCCTCTTCGCTTGTGTGTTCTGTGGTGTCGCAAGAATAGTGTCTGCAAAAAGTGGGCCTTAAGAGGAAAGGAAGTCCTCCTTCTGTGGCTTCCGCTGCTCTGCCTCGAGTGCCTTGTCCATAATGCCAAGAGTATGCTCCAACAGTAACACAAGAGGGATATTGTCACTGATGCATGCATTTTCACGGCTCACTATCCTTATCTCCTACTTAAATGGTGACAGTACCGTGCATGCATCCTTTATCAGCAGCCATTGGCGTGGGGAAAAAAAAGCCGAGCTCCCCTGAGCCTGTCCTTGTGCCATACTCCCACAGGTACTCATTAATGGCCCTCTGCTGCATGTGAAGCTGCTGCAGTTGAGTTCCAACTGGTGGGAATGTCACAAATCAGGCGGTTTATGGGCTGGTGGATTTCCCGCTTAATTTCAGCCAACCAAACACTAGCTGTGTATGAAATGGCTACAGACTCTTCTGGCCTGCTTTAGAAGATCTTGCAAAGTTGGGTACCTGTTTAAGAAACACTCCACCACCAAATTGAGGAAATTTTCCAGGACAGGAGGTTAGTGTCATTATCTCACACCCCCATTACTGGTTCAAGCTTCCATGGCGTGAACCATCTCTGGGCCTCCCCCTGCAGGGCTGAAATAATCTCTGCTCGGGTGTGGCTCTTGTGCACTAGACAGACCAGCTGAAGCTCTGCATGGCATCTTTTAGCCTGACTCGTTGAATGGCCCCTTGAACGCTTCAGGGGTACTGGTGGTTCATAGAACAATCCAGCACAGGAGGGCATGGAGGAGGAGGAGGAGGGGGTGGAGCCAACAGATCTTGCATCATCATCACCACCAACAGTAGGGAGAGGTAGTGGCAAAACAAGCTCCAGCACTGAGCCCTGTCCTGCATCCTTCCTAGTTGCAAGCATAGCTACCCAGTGTGCTGTGAACAAAATATATTGTCCCTGACCATGCTTGCTGAACCACTAGTCAGCAGTAAGATGGATCTTGAGGCTGACTGACTTGCCCAACTATGCCAAAACATTGCCTTCCACGCAATGGTACAGAACTTGAATTGCTCCTACGTGAAAAGTATTAACGACTGGGAACCTGCCATTGTGGTACAGCACATTCTGCAAATTCAGGGAAGAGGCAGAATCCACCAGACAGAAAGGCAGGAGTTGTAAAGCCAAAAATGTGGACAAGCTGGAATTTAGACACTGGGCATGTGGGTGGCAGTGTTTTTTTTTTTTTTTTTTTTTTGCACTGTAGCAGCTGGGACAGAGAAATTTGCCTGCTATACTCTACAGCTGGTGGTTGCTGCTGGCAGACATGTTGCAAGAACCCGTAACACCCTTTGCTATACCATCATCCCTGTCAGTGGAGGCTGCTGAGGGGTCATGAGATATAGCAGGGTTAGACATGAGGGGTGAGGAGGAGGAGAATTGTGTCCCATGTGTGTGGCTTTCAGGTGCTCTTGCCAATGGACAAGAAGTACCCTTTCTGAAT
Source organism: Lithobates sylvaticus (assembly GCA_028564925.1). NCBI lineage: Eukaryota > Metazoa > Chordata > Amphibia > Anura > Ranidae > Lithobates > Lithobates sylvaticus. The sequence goes on along the minus strand of CM053030.1, from coordinate 194,849,565 downwards.
TTAAACTCGAATCTCTAGAGTAATTTAGTGAGAAACAAATGCTACTCATATTCAAGCTCATTTTGTAAACCTGTATTTTATCTATTCATGGCAAACAAACCTGGTGCACTTGATAACAACAACCTTTCCACTGTTTGGTCTTATCTTCTTTGCACTCTTCTATTGTCCTGTCACCCACTTGAGTCATGTGAAAAAGACCTGTGTGAATTCCAAATTAGCGCAAGTTTTTTTTATCTTCATACATTCTACGCATTAAGGTAAAAAACCTTCTCTGTGCAGCAGCCCCCCTCATACTTAACCTGAGCCCCATCTCGATCCAGCGATATGCACGAGAGCCTCGGATTTCCAGGGACTCTCACTCCCCATTGCCTAAGGCAGCAGCGGGAGCCATTGCCTCTTGTTGCTGTCAAGAGAGGAGAGAGAGGGAGCGGGGCCAAGCCGCGGTTCTGTGTGTGAATGGACACGCAGAGCAGCAGCTCCGGACGAGCCTGCTTGGGTGCTCCCACAGCAAGCTACTCGATCTGGGGGCAGGAGGGAGTGGCCAGGAGTGCCGGCAAGGGATCCAAGAAGAGGAGGATTCAGACTTCTCTCTGCAAAATAATTGCACAGAGCAGGTAAGTATAACATGTTCGTTATTTTTAAAAAAAAAGCCTTTAATTTCACTTTAAGCAGCATGCACCATGTCCCTTTCATTGTTGACTCCTGGTTTCCTTGAAATTGTACTCCTGAGTATTAAAACCAAAGTGATGAGAAGACACTTAGGGAGCACAGCAGGGGTCAGGGCAGGTGGGGTTTAGACAAGGTCAGGACAGACAATGAGAGTAACTGATGTCAGTCCAAAACACAATAAAGAGTTGCATCCATGAACTCACAAACTTCATGACAGGCAAATTAAGAGTGCCAATGCCCAATAACATACACCTGCAAGTCAGTAGGATGCCTAAATCTATAAAGATACTGAAACATTCATATAGAGTCTGCAGATGAGTCTACGATGCAGTAGACTACGGTGCAGTAAACCCAATAAAGATAGTCAAAAAGGGCAGTAGACACAGGAAATATAAGCAGAGGTTGCTAAAAAAAAAAGTACCCACACATTCAGGCAGTGAGGACCAAAAGCAATGTAGCAAAACCCTAACTGCATGGCTGGATGAGAGCCTTGCAGGCAGAGCTCCTAGCAGTTATAGTTTTCTGTTTGGTCTGATCACTATTTTCCCTGATAGCTGTTGGGCAGCAGTGTCTGTGGGTGTCTTGTGGACTCCAGATGATCACGTGATATGGGTGATATATAACATAAAATGTCAATGTGTACCTTTAGAACACAATGTTCCTGCAGTCAAACCAGGGTCCGGTAAATGACAGGAAAGCAGGTAAAGCATGGACATAAAGCAAGAGCATATATGAATACTGTATGTTATAGAAGTGCAGCGCAACCACATGTGCATAGTCCACAAACTGTTTTTTAAAGATACCACTACTCCATACATCAACGAAAATAATTTACAACAAATGATGTGATATTCATTCAAAAGAAACAAATGCCTTAGTGCTAGAATTAGTTACTGTGAATAGTCCACTACAGTAATTAATATTAAATACCACTTCCAGCCCAAGGATGTCATATGACATCCTTGACTTTCAGTGGGAATATCTGAATGATGCCTGCAGATATAGGCATCATTCAGATATCCTCTTTTTTAGCCAGCGATACTGTGCACTGTAAAAATGATCATAGCGGCAGTTCAGCCGCTAGATTGTTCTTACAGGCAACAGGAGAGGACATCCCCCCCCTCCCGCCACCCTCCAGTGCTTTTCCGGGCTCTCCCGTGCCATCGGAGACCCGGAGAAAGAATTGGCCGCTGCCGGATGATCATAGAGATTTCCAGTGACCAGATAGTCACCAGTCATCGCTATGACCGTTGGAGGCCCGGGCACGACGTTATGACGTCACGTCCGGGCCGCACTTGTAAACAAAGTTGCAATCGCTGGAAAGCATGGGATCATGATTTTTTTTATCTAATGCTTTTTTCAGCCTAGAAGAGAGATGTGGGGTCTTATTGATCCCACATCTCTCCATAAAGAAAACCTGTCACACACCATTCCTATTACAAGGGATGTTTACATTCCTTGTAATAGGAATAAAAGTGATCAAAAGAAAAAGTTAAAAGAGAAAGTGTAAAAAGAAAAAAAAGAAAGTAAAATAAGCAATAAAAAGAAAAAAATATGTAAAGCGACCCTGTCCCTGGTAGCTCGCGCACAGAAGCGAACACACACGTAAGTCACACATTTGTAAACGTCGTTAAAACCACACATGTGAGGTAACTCTAAACTGGTAACCTGTAAAAAAATGTAAAGCGTCGCCTATGGAGATTTTTAAGTACCAAAGTTTGGCACCATTCTATGAGTGTGCGCAATTTTAAAATGTGACATGTTGGGTATCTATTAACTCGCCATAACTTCATCTTTCACTTTATACAAAAAAATTGGGCTAACGTCACTGTTTTGTTATTTTTTAATTCATGAAACTGTTGCGCAAATACCGTGTGACATAAAAAGTTGCAGCGACCGCCATTTTATTCCCTAGGGTGTCTTCTAAAAAAATATATATATATATATATATATATATATATATATATATATATATATATGTTTGGGGGTTCTGAGTAATTTTCTAGCAAAAAAATTAGGATCTTTATATGTAAGAGAGGAGTGCCAGAATAGGCCCGGTATGGAAGTGGTTTTAACGTGTGAACACCACAATTTATTAATAGTCCTTTTTTCTTCACTATATCAAACAATTCTTCTCACACTTTGTATCCAATGAATCCCATGTGTACTCCATCTTTCACCCTGTGCTTTCACCTGAAGATGTTGATATATATGTAAATAGGTCAAAATGTGCCTTCCCCTTTAAGGGGCTTCAAACACCTTAAGATATCCTTAAGATATCTCCAAATTTACAACCAGACCACTCTTTTTATGTATGTCCCAATAAGGTACAGCAGAAAAAGTTACACCTTTGTTAGATGGTAAGCTCCTCAACTCAAAAAATAAAAGCCATCATCGTGCTTTCCATCTTATTAAAATCAATAGAGAATAAAAATGCACTCACATAGATTAGTGCACTATTAAACCACTGCACATCAGTAAGATCACGTTAAAATAATATACACATTGCCCCCTCAAGAACTATGAATTATTTTTTTTAACTGAGCTCACCATCTGCAAGGGTGTAACTTTTTCTGCTGTACCTGATTGGAAGATCCCCTTCCCGCCGAGTGTACGCAGATGTGCGTACTCGGCTTTCGGGGGTCTTACCAGGTACCAGGATATAGCTGCAGGCATCATCCTGGTACCGTTTTTTAGCGCCGGCGATCGGCTTTCCAGGTATAACAACCGATGTGGTTAAAAGCCACTCAGCTGTTATACCGGAGAAGCAAGAGGGGGTTCCCCCCCTCCCGCCGCTCTTACTGGGCCTCCTGTCCCACCGGGAGTTCCAATCGCACCACTTCCCGTGCCTAGAGAAAGACTGGAAGGAAGCCGGAAACGGCTTTGTTCCAGGCTACTGAATGTAAACACGGAAGTGACATCACAACGACACTTCCGGTTTACTTGGCTGCCAATAGCGCCGGTTTTAAAAAAAAAATACAGTATTCAGATACACTGTTTTCGGTGATCTGAATACTTTGAAGTGCAAATGAGGGATTGGGGTCTTGTACCCCCGATCCCTCCACAAAGAGTAACTGTCACCACCTATTACTACCACAAGGGATGTTTACATTCCTTGTGACTAGGGATGAGCCGAACACCCCCGTGTTCGATTCGCACTAGAACCTGCGAACGGACCGAAAGTTTGCGCGAACGTTAGAACCCTATTAGTTACAATGAACGCGAACATTTGAAATCTAAAGTGCTAATTATAACGGCCAATATGCATGTTATTGTCATAAAATAGGTTTGGGGACCCGGGTCCTGCCCCAGGGGACATGTATCAATGCAAAAAAAAGTTTTAAAAACTGAAGTTTTTTAGGGAGCAGTCATTTTAAAACTGCTTGCGGCTTTAATGTCATGTCTTGTCCTGGCAATATGGATGAAAATCTTTGAGAAAAATGGCATGGCTACCCCATCAGCCCCCCCACCCCAGCCCCTTTGGGTCTTGTATGGATATTAAGGGGAACCCCGCACCCAAAATAAAACCCTATACCTACAACCCTATATACTCTGAACAGCAGTATACAGGCGGTGCAAACAAGAAAGGGACTGTAGGTTTGTTCTTAAGTAGAATGTGTTTGTAATTTTGAACAGGTACATTTTTAAGTGTAGCTCCATCCAAAAAAATCTATTTTTAAGCTTTTTGGAGAACATAGGGAAGGGTTATCACCCCTGTAACATTTGTTTTGCTGTCTGTGCACCTGTTCAGAACATTTCACCGCACTTTCCGTCCCAATGACAAATGTTTTTGGAAAAGTGGGTTTTTTATTGAAACAAGGATTGGTGATAAAGCATCAGTAGAGAGGAGATACCTTTTTCCCAAATTAAATCTAACAGGATAGAATTTCCCTTCCTAGGGGTAGATTTCTTCTCACTTCCTGTTTTCTCCTTCCGTTTGCAAGTAGGAGTAATTTCTAAGTTGGATGTTTGAAAGTAGGGGCCTGCCGTATATACTCTGCATACATTTGCCCCATTAGATGTTGGTGTTGCCACAACACTGTAAGCCCTCACAGCTACTCTTGGTGGGCACAGGAATGGGCCCTGCTGTGAATTATTAGATCAAGAATTGGAATTGCATGCACCTGTTGAACAGGGGCAGAAAAATTGGGCCTTTGGCGGTGAACGGTGTTGCCACAACAATGTAAGCCCTTACAGTTACTCTTGGTGGGCGCAGAAATGGGCCCTGCTGTGAATTATTAGATCAAGATTTGTAATTACACGCCCCTGTTAAACAGGGGCTGAAAAATTGGGCCTTTGGTGGTGGACGGTGTTGCCACAACACTGTAAGCCCTTACAGTTACTCTTGGTGGGCGCAGAAATGGGCCCTGCTGTGAATTATTAGATCAAGATTTGTAATTACATGCCCCTGTTAAACAGGGGCTGAAAAATTGGGCCTTTGGTGGTGGACGGTGTTGCCACAACACTGTAAGCCCTCACAGTTACTCTTGGTGGGCGCAGGAATGGGCCCTGCTGTGAATTATTAGATCAAGATTTGTAATTACACGCCCCTGTTAAACAGGGTCTGAAAAATTGGGCCTTAGGCACTGGTGCTGGTGCCACAACACTGCAACCCCTCACAGATACTGTACTTCGAGCACAGCAATCAGACCTGTTGCAAAGCATTGCATAAAAAATTGTAATTACACGCCCCTGTTAAACGGGGGCTGAAAAATTGGGCCTTAGGCACTGGTGCTGGTGCCACAACACTGCAACCCCTCACATATACTGTACTTGGAGCACAGCAATGAGACCTGTTGCAAAGCATTGCATAAAAAATTGTAATTACAAGCCCCTGTTAAACAGGGACTGAAAAATTGGGTCTTAGCCACTGGTGGTGGCACCCAGAAACAAAAATGTTCTTCCAAGCTATCATCAGGATCATTGAGGAGGAAGAGGATAGTCAGTCAACATAACAGGACAGTCACTCAGCATAGGCAGTCTTGAAGGGATGTGACATTTCAAAATAAATTATTCTGTTATATCAGCTTCAGGTGCCTGGGAGCTGGTGGTGATCCAAGACTGATTCATCTTTATGAAGGTCAGTCGATCAACCAAGTCGGTGGACAGGCGCACCCTGTGATCGGTGACAAAGCCTCCAGAAGCACTGAATGTGCTTTCCAAAAAAACGCTGGATGCAGGAAAGGCCAGTAGCTCAATTGCATACTGTGCAAGCTCTGGCCAGTGATCCATCCTCAAGACCCAGTAAGCCAGAGGATTTTTGGTGGGAAAGGTGTCCATGTCTAACCTTGCCCCTAGGTATTCCTGCACCATGTATATCAGACACTGGCGATGGTTGCTGGAACCGACCATACCTTGGGGCTGCGGACTAAAAAATTGTCTGAACGCATCGGTCAGACGTCCACCTTCCCCACCGCTCCTTCTGCTACTGACCGAAGCCTCAGCAACTCATCGTCCAGGATCAGGAGTTTGTAACATCCCAGTCTCTGGGAACGCGTTGCACAGACCTTTCTGCAAGGCCTCCCAGAGATGTCTCATCCTCTGCTCCCTCTGCGACGGCAAGATAAGGTCCGCAACCGTACCGTGGATCAACGAGAGTGGCCAGCAAGTAATGGTCCCTTTCCTTGATCCAAAGAATACGAGAATCCTTCCGCAGGCTTTGCAGGATCAGGGAGGCCATGCAACCTAGGTTAGCTGAGGCATTCGGTCCGGAGTCTTCAGGATCACTGAGGACGACATGATCCGCAGCCACCTCCTCCCAGCCACGCACAAGTCCACTGGTTTCTTGGGACTGTAAATCATCCCTAAAAGACTGCTGCTGCTGCTGCTGCTGCTGCTGCTGATGATGATGCTGAGTGCCAGGCTCCACCTCCATGCTGACACAATCCTCCTAGTCCTCCTCCTCCTCCTCCTCCTCCTCCTCCTCCTCATCCTCTTCCTGTGTGATGGGTGGGAGAGAAGGAACACTGTCTGGATAAAGGGGGCCTTGAGAGGCAAGGAAGTCCTCCTCTTCCTGCCTCTGTTCTGCCTCAAGTGCCCTGTCCATTATTCCACGCAGCGTATGCTCCAACAGGTGGACAAGAGGTACAGTGTCACTGATGCATGCACTGTCACTGCTCGCCATCCTCGTGGCCTCCTCAAATGGTGACAGGACAGTACATGCATCCCTGATCATGCTCCACTGGCGTAGGGAAAAAAATCCGAGCTCCCCTGACCCTGTCCCGGTGCCGTAGTCGCACAGGTACTCATTGATGGCCCTCTGCTGCGTGTGCAGTCGCTGCAGCATGGCCAACGTTGAGTTCCACCTGGTGGGCATGTCACATATAAGGCGGTTCTTCGGCAGGTTCAACTCCTTTTGCAGCTCAGCCAGCCGAGCACTGGCATTATATGATCGGCAGAAATGCACACAGACTTTCCTGGCCTGCCTCAGGACATCCTGTAAGCCTGGGTACCTGCCCAAGAACCGCTGCACCACCAGGTTAAGGACGTGAGCCATACAGGGCACATGGGTCAGCTGTCCCTGTCGCAGGGTGGAGAGGAGGTTGGTGCCATTGTCACAAACCACTATTCCTGGCTTAAGCTGGCGTGGCGTCAACCACCTCTCGGCCTGCCACTGCAGAGCTGACAGAACCTCTGCCCCAGTGTGGCTCCTGTCCCCCAAACACACCAGCGCAAGCACGGTATGGCATCTTTTTGCCTGCATACTTGCGTAGTCCCTTGGACGAATACGGAGCACCGCTGGTTCCGAGGACAGAGCACTCGAAGAGGCCATGGAGGAAGAAGAAGAGGAGGGGGTGGAGGAGAGAGGTGTGTCACAACCAGTAGTAGCATTTTGGAGGCGTGGTGGCGGAACAACCTCCAACACTACTGCACCTTGTCCTGCATCCTTCCCACCTGCCAAAAGAGTGACCCAATGGGCTGTGAAAGACAGGTAACGTCCCTGTCCATGCCTGCTGGACCATGAGTCAGCGGTAATATGCACCTTACCGCTGACCGCCCTGTCCAGCGAGGCCAAGACATGCCGTTAGAGAGCCGGAATCGCCTTCCGTGAGAAAAAGTGGCGTTTGGGAACCTGCCACTGAGGAACCGCACATTGAACAAACTCACGGAAGGGGGCCAAGTCTACCAACTGAAAAGGCAGCAGTTGAAGAGCTAGCAATTTAGCCAAGCTAGCATTCAACCGCTGGGCATGTGGATGGCTGGGAGTAAACTTCTTTCGAGGGTCCAGCAGCTGGGGCAGGGAAATTTGCCTGGTACAATCGGACGCCAGTGTACTGCTAGCAGAGTGCCCGCAAGTACTTGGCTGTGACACACCTAATTCTACACCTTCATTCCTCTCAGTGCAGCTTTCAGAGAGGACTGAAGGTATAGTGGGGTTGGAGATCCCAGCTGATGAGGAGCAAGGAGAGGTCCGCTTTGTTCTTTGGTGTGGATCTTTAAGGTGCGCTTGCCAACGAGCTGCATGGCAGGTGAACATATGTCTGGTCATGCTTGTGGTGCCCAAGTGGCTGATGTTTTGGCCACGCAAGATACGCTTGAGACATATGTTGCAAATAGCAGCGGTGCGATCTGATGCACTCGTCTCAAAAAAGGCCCACACGACTTCTACTGAAACAAAAAAAATGCAACTGGGCAGCAGCAGTCAGATCTGTGGGTCACGGGGATGAGGACGTAGGACAGAGGACGTCCTGCAGAGGGAGGGGCCTAGGAGAGGACGGCCAGACGGAGGAATGGAAGCGTGTGCCGAGCTGGAGACGCCACGTTACACGTGGAGGAAACAGGCCGCCTAGTGGAACGCAGCTCCCGGCCGACAGCCGACGCTGTAGACCGGGCTACAGTGTGTCCGATACAGCAGTGGCAGAGGAAGCAGAGGCGATGGCGAAAACGAGTGCCTGTGGAGCGTATTGCTCTCCCTCCCGCTGACCTCCCGTAGTGGACCCCGACTCCCGCACACCATCTCCCGACTCACTGCTCCCCCCACTTCTCACAACAAAGCCGACCCCCACGAAAAGAGGAAAAGATCAACCGATCATAGAGGACAACGGAGCAGAGGGGTAAGTCCCCTTATTGTAAGGGGTCACGTCAATCTAAACGAACTTTCAGCAATATGGTAAGAAGCATACTTAAACTTGTACTCTGGAAACTGCAATAAGGCTAGAAAATCCATTAAGCTTTAAAATACAGGGACGAGGAAAATCCCTTACTGCTTATTATGAGTGTCAAATTGGGTGCTACAGTCACATTTACCTACAGCAAATGTCAGCTTGAACTCCGGGAGCATTCATCTTAAATATATTAAGCCGTGGGCTTTGTTTGGTCTGTATCCACATATGCAGGAGTTACCCAGAGACCCTGAGAAAATAGAACTATAGAAAAAGAGAATTGGAGATATAACTCAGAGACTCTTTTTTGTCCTTTTTCTTTTTTTCCCCCCTCCTTGTTCCTTTTGGTATTTTATTACGCCTGAGGTTCTCCTTCTCTCTCCCCCTCTTCTTCCACCTCTAAAGTGTTCATGAATGGATGAATATTATAACATAAACTAGTAGTAACAGGGGTTGATAAAACTTGATCCCTGTTGGGCTTCTACGCATGTCTTGGTGAGGGAGTAGTCCCTCAAAAATTATCAAGCTAATTCTGGTAATTTATCCCAATGGTAAAAGTTTTCATTGACAAGTATGTGCATGGAGAAGGCTGGATGGACATCGTAGACCTACGTGCATAATACTTAGGAGGTATTTGCCCCCCCCCCCCTGGGGACGGGTCGCCCCCACCGTGATCTAGGTGATAACTGGGATTACTTAATATACAATTCTCCGGGACAGAATAACCAGTAAGAAAACTCAACCTCTACCGGCAATTATCCCTTGAATACTGAGGCTATATTAAGTTTACAGTAAAAACAGTCTTAATCGGTAATACAAGAGGGCATTATACAGGGATCATCACCCCATAGAAGAAGTCCATCCTGGGCCACCCTCTTATTCCTTTATATATAGCATATATGTCAAACTGGGGAAACGTAAGAGCACAAATAAGAAACCAGGTATGAAAGGCAAAATCACAAAGGGGGCTGAAATTAAAACAACGAAGGAAAAAGCAAACACCAGTACAATTAAACAATACATGCTGCAGGGTTTGAGCCCAAAAAGCCCAAGCATGGAAAAACAACCTGTTAAGCAGGGAAAGAAGAAGGAGGCGAACAAAAAAAAGGAAGAGACCCATGAGGCATCAGGAGGTAATACCACCGCAGAAACTGAAATAGATAGCAGTAGGATAGAAGACCAGAATGAAAATATTCAGGCTTTAACTAAGATAGACCTATCTGAAATGCTAACAAAAATGGAAAATTCAATAAAAGATGAAATAATAGCACTACGCACTGATCTTTCCCACCTCCTCAACCGATTAGAGGAAGCGGAGAATAAAATAGACAACCAGGCACAAGAACTGAGTGACTTTAACCAGTAGCTGACCGCCGGCTGTCTATTGACGGCCAGGCGGCGCAGCTCTCAGGGTGGGAGGGCGTCATATGACGTCCTCCCCTTCACGGCCCTCCAGGGAGCGCACGCGCGTGCACCTGCCGTGTCACTGGGCACCCGGTGCGCGCGCCCAGCGGCCGCGATGTCCGCTGGGCCCCCCGCGATTGCCTAGTAACACAGCGGGACCGTGGATCTGTGTGTGTAAACACACAGATCAACGGTCCTGTCAGAGGAGAGGAGCCGATGGTGTGTTCTCTGTACAGAGAAACACCGATTGGTCTCCTCCCCTTGTGAGTCCCCTCCCCCCACAGTAAGAATCACTCCCAGGGAACATGTTAACCCCCTCCCCGCCCCCTAGTGGTTAACCCCTTCACTGTCAGTGTCATTTACACAGGAATTAACGCATTTAAATAGCACTGATTGCTGTATAAATGACAATGGTCCCAAAAATGTGTCAAAAATTTCGATGTGTCCGCCATAATGTCGCAGTCACAATAAAAAAAAAAAAAAAAAAAAAAAGCTGATCGCCGCCATTACTAGTAAAAAAAAAAAAAAATATTAATAAAAATGCTATAAAACTATCCCCTATTTTGTAAACGCTATAACTTTTGCACAAAGCAATCAATTATCACTAATTGCGATTTTTTTTTTTACCAAAAATATGTAGAAGAATACGTATCGGCCTAAACTGAGGAAAAAAAGTTTTTTTATATATTTTTTGGGGATATTTAGTACAGCAAAAAGTAAAAAATGTTTTTTTTTTTTTTAAACTTGTCCCTCTTCTTTTGTTTATAGCGCAAAAAATAAAAATCGCAGAGGTGATCAAATACCACCAAAAGAAAGCTCTATTTGTGGGAACAAAATGATAAAAATTTAATTTGGGTACAGTGTTTTATGATTGCGCAATTGTCATTCAAAGTGCGACAGCACTGAAAGCTGAAAAAGGGCTTGGTCAGGAAGGGGGTGAAAATGCACTGTACTGAGGTGGTTAAAGACCAATTCAGGCAAATGAAGATAAACCAAAGACAGATGTTACATAAATTGGAGGAGCAGGGAAATCAGAGTAGAAGGCAGAATCTAAGAATACGTGCTCTCCAAGAAGAAAAAGGTGAAGACCTCAGAAAAATTATAAAGGAATTATTTAACCCGATTATCAATAAAGGACCAGACTGGGACCCAAAAATTGAGAGGATACATAGAGTCAGAAAACCCCAACATATTATAGACTCGCCTAGGGATAGTCTTGTTAGATTCCAGGACTACCTGGAAAAAACAGAAACATGGACCAAACTAAGAGGAAAACCCCCATTAAAATACGGGGGAATAGACCTCCAGATTTATATGGATCTCTCTTTACAAACATTGGCCAGAAGACATCTCCTGAGACCACTGCTAAACCAAATGCGGATAGAAAACGTAAAATATGGTTGGGGATTTCCAGCGTGTCTAATAGCATATAAAGATGGTAGATCAGTAAAGTTAAAATACCCAGAAGAACTACCAGAATTCTGTAAAAATGTGGATCTACAGCCTATAGAAATCCCAGAGTGGTCAGCAAGAGAAGGGCTGGAGTAATTCCAAATGGAATAAACAGCGGTCATTTTTGTCCTCTGGACGATGTAAAATCGAAAGGGCCCAGTATGGTCCTCCATCTATCGGAGTGTGGTTTTTCATTCCCCCATATCGGGGTTTTTTTTTTTTTTTGAGTTTTCCTGCGGGAGCACTGTTCATGATATTGCATACTGCTGAGTGATGTTCCCCATTATACTAGGGAAGATAGAGCTCATTGAGGGAGTGGAGTGGTGGGGGGGAGGGGCGGAGGGAAGGGGGGAGAGCCTTGGTTCCAAGCTGAATGCAATCCGTCTGGGGTACCCTCCCACCCCCCCCTTTTTCTTTTCTGGCGTAAGCCAGAGGGGGGGTGGAAGGGGGAAGGGGGCTAGAGCTCCACCTCTGAGAAAGAAGTCCAGAGGCGAAGAGGAAATTTCTAATTCGCCAATGGCCTGGTGGTCGT
>CM053030.1:194768188-194836906 GCA_028564925.1 Lithobates sylvaticus | reverse complement strand
ACTAAATCTATCTGGATTCTTTGAGTGAAGAGTAACCAAAGAAAAGGAGTGGTTATCCGGCTAATTAAACCAAACGCTCATAACTCACCTAAATCTGGTGAGTGGCCATTCTTTGTGGTGGTGGATTCACAGGGTGATGAATACAAATTTTGAAAGTACCAATCACTAGTGGTGTATCCGAGGGGCACATACCTGTCTTATATTGATTGGAACGTCGGTGGTGGCAACACAAGGACTTTTTCATATAGTGTACATAGTTTACATGTTCATATGTTTTTTGTGGCACATAATAATTTGAGAATACACCTATTTTTGAAACTTCCTTTGCAGGATTTGGACTGAAGGGGGGGGGGGGGGGGGGGGTTCTCTGTCTTTTTTTTTTCACAGAATTGTGGTATTGTGGCATTGTGTGTTTTTTTCCCCTACAGCAATTGTGGTTGGGTTATACAAAAAAGTTTTCTTTCACAGGATTATAGACACAAATGCATATTTTTTGTGGCACATTCCTTTTTCAGTTTTCCTTTGCAGGATTGGGTTTGCAGGATTGTGAGGTCTTTACCCGTTTTTTCACAGAATAGGGAGTCTGTCACATGGTTTTCACCTGTAGAAAATTGCCCACAGGATTGTGTCAAATATCCCATCCTTCTGCATAGGAGTGTCTAGCACTGCACGATAACTTAGAGGCCCAATAGTATTCGTCATTATATATAAAAAAAAAAATATATATATATATATATATATATATATATATTATTAATATATATATTATTCAACAATATTATTTGGCCGAACCCTCAAAGGGATCTGTAGTTGACAGTAGTGGTATAAAATTAAGCTCTATAAACTTAGTGTCTAAAGGATATAAAAGAACTTTTGATTGGCACAACTCTCTCAATCATCACATGCGTAAAGACTATCCCATGTGGGGAGACAGAGGAGAAATATCCACCGTCTGTGTGTCGATGTGCTGCCCGAATGGCAAGTGTGTGTCTGTCGTTTATATGGGGGATGTGGGCGCACTATGAACGACGTCATCCTTTGACGTTGTAACGTGCGCGACCATCTGGGATGCCTGGCGAGGAGATTATACATAAACGCGCATGCGCAATTGCGCACATCACGTAAATGCGTGAGATGACCGCGTCCGTGCATGCGCATGCGCAGAAGCCACATGAGGGCATTCCCACATAAAAGAAGGACTCCCGTCCAACTGCGGACGCGCGCGCAGGTCCAAGTGGACCCAGAGAGAAAAACATACAATAACAGGGGCCATAACAAAAGGCCCGCTGCCCAACACCCCTCCGAACCACATAGCTATCCCACAGATGTTTGCAGCCCACATGCGGGCAGAGGGGGAAAATGAATATTAATAAGGAACGTTTTTTAGTAAGAAAACAGGGAACGGCTCAAAGAGCCTCCACCGAAATAACCCTGTTGGTGACAAGAGCATGCAAATACAAAGAGAGGACAAATCCTAACTACAAATCAGAAAGACATATGTATACATATGATAGGGTTGCAGCAAGAAAAGAGGTATATGCCTCTCCGTCCAAAAGAACCAATCTATCTCGGTATATGCTCCAGTGGTATTGTGGATAGAAATGTAGCTGTGAGAAAGATCTTGTGGTCAGCTTGTTATCGTAGGGTATCTGGGGAGAGAGGAATTGTTTTAGCCACATATGCCATAATTAGGGGAGCATAAAAATAATAATCAAAAAACAATGGTGACGCAGAAAACAGAAAACAAAAAAGAAAAAGTAATAATAATGATAATAGGAAACGTATATAATCCTGTGTATGACAGGCAACTTACTGCGGAAATGTGCAGTAAAAACATGCCCTAGGACCTAGGGCAGTGGGCGGGCACAGAAAAGGGAGGATAATACTAAAGAATGTGTGTATGTAGCAATTGTTCATTAGCCATGACCTTCCCAGGTTCCTGATGTGAAACCCTCCAAAAAAGAATTATAGCTAATACAATCATTTAAGCCTGGAGGGTACGTGGCCTTCAATGCCACAATCCATCTGGTTTCGTGTTGTAGAAGGGTTTTGTCCCAGTCCCCCCCTCTAGTATTCGGATGTATGCGATCCAGAACCAAAAATCTTACTTTCAGGATGTTCCCCATGTGGACGTCCTGGGCATGTCTCCCAAGAGGCAGGTCTGGGTCGCATACACGTATACTGTGTATGTGCTTACTAGTTCTCTTATGAAGCTCTTGTTTGGTTTTGCCCACGTAGAAAGAGCCGCAAGAACATGTAAGCAAATACACCACCCCAAAAGTACGGCAATTTGCATAGTGACTCGGTCTAAATTTTTTCCCATTAGGAAGAAATATCTCGGTATCAGTATTCATGTATTGGCATTGGGTACAGCCTCCACATCTGAAAGTTCCCTGACGTTTACAGGGGTCTCCCCTAAATTCCCCTGTGTATTCACTTTTGACTAATTGGTCGCGCAGAGATTTTGTGCGTCTAAACATAATGAGGGGTTCTTTGGGTATAAAAAGATTCAGTAGAGGATCAATGTGGAGTATGTGCCAGTGTTTTTTGAGAATAGTTCTGATTTGCTGGTGTTGTTTGTTATACGTCATAACTATCCGAGTTTGATCTAAGGTCACATTATTTGTTTGTTTGGGGGGTTTGAAAATAAGGCTCAGTCTAGTCCGTTCGTAAACTCTCCTGAAGGCTTTCTTTAGGCTAGTTGGAGAATAGCCCCATTGAAGTAGTCTTGTCTGTAAGTTTTTTGCCTCTGTCAGAAAATCTGAGTCCTTGGTACAATTTCTGCGTATGCGCAGATATTGAGAGTACGGAATCGATTTGACCAAAGGGGTGGGGTGAAAGCTGGAGGCATGCAGGATGGTGTTTCCTGCTGTTTTCTTCCGATACAGGGTACTGGAAAGGTGACCATTCTCGTTTTTTAGTATGGTAATGTCCAAGAAATTAATTTTGCTAATATCACACATCATAGTAAATTTTAAATTGAAATTGTTTATGCCCATAGCTGTTATGCATTGGTCAAGACTTTCCCTATCTCCCTGCCATACCAATAGGATATCATCGATGTAACGATACCAGAGTATAATCTGGTCCGAAAATTGAGGATACATCGAAAGATAGGTATTCTTCCATTCCCCCAGATACAGGTTGGCGTATGAGGGTGCGCAGCACGTCCCCATAGCCACACGCTGTATCTGGAGGAAATGGGAGCTGTGGAAAGCGAAAACATTATGGAAAAAAATATATTCCAATGCTTGTAATAAAAAACAATGTAGTGGTTTGTCATCCTTTAAAGATTGAGATAGGTAGTGACCAATGACTTCTAGACCCTTCTCATGGGGTATGGAGCAGTAGAGTGCCTCTACGTCTACCGTAACCAAAAGGGAGTCCATAGGAATACAGAGGCCATCCAAATGTTGCAACAGTTGGGTAGTGTCCTTGATGTATGAGGGTAAGTTAGTAACAAGAGGACGAAGTTATTCGTGGATAAATCTACTTAGGTTTTCGGAAATGCAACCCACACCGGAGACAATGGGTCTCCCTGGGGGGTTGGTCATGTCCTTGTGCACCTTGGGTAGGCTATAGAAAGTGGGAATTTTGGCATATTTGGTCCGTATAAACTCCCACGTCTGTTGGGTTAATACGTTGTCCAGATATGCCTGGTCGATTAGTGCGAAAAATTCATTGTCGAATTTCTCAATGGCAGAGCGAGAAATGGTTTGTACCACTCCTTATTGGACAGTATTTTCAGACACATTGCAAGGTAGAAGGAGTTGTCCATGATGACGATATTTCCCCCCTTATCTGATGGTTTAATTGTTAACTGATGTTGATCAGTTAATGTTTTAAGTGCTTGTTGTTCAGCAATAGAGAAATTTATGAAGGGGGGTAGCTTTAGTAAGTTTATTAATATCGTCCGTTACCATTAATATAAAGGCCTTCAAATTGGCATTTTGTGTAAGTGATGGAAACTTGTTGGACTTCTTTTTAAGCATAGATTTTCCTTGGATTCCCACCGTAGTTGGAGTTATGTGTTCTGCCAGGAGTGATTCTAGATCCACTCTGTCAATGAGTTCCTTCGGCTCTTGTTCCTCCAATAGTGACACCAAATCATCCACAGCTTGTTTTCCCTATTACGAGGGGGTTCAACTGAGGTGGTTTTGGTGTATAAACTTTTTAGTATGAGTTTTCTTGCAAACAAATGTAGATCTTTTATTGTGTCAAAGGTGTCAATATTGGAGGAAGGGCAGAAAGATAAACCCTTACTTAACAAAGCCTTCTCGTCTCATGATAATGCGTACTCAGAAAGGTTAATAATATTGAATACGTCCTCAGAGAAAACTTCCTTCTTTGTATGTCATTGTCCCTCAATTGGGTCATTTTTTTCAACCCCTTTCCAGCATGACTCATCCATATTAAAGGGCTCACTTAGTCCCCTGCCAGATCCACTGCCTGGGGATTGGCTAAGCTTCCCTAAATATGCAGAGTAACCCTGCTAGCATCTCCCCTCTGGTCTCTAGAAAGTTCCTACCTTTCTAGAACCAGAGGAAGGCACCAGAGAGCTGTCTGTATGAGTCATGCTGCCCTGAATTCCAATAACCCTGACCCAATTACTGACTCTCTGGTTTAACCGCTTCAATACCCGCCCATAGTCATATGACGCCCACAAGGTGGATCTCCCATCCTGGGTGGGCGTCATATGACGTCCTCCCATTCCCGGCCGCCTAGGAGGCGAGCCCGCGGCACGCTCGGGACCCGGTGCGAGTGCCCGGCGGGCGCGATGTCCGCCGGGCACCCGCGATTGCCCGTTAAAACGACAGGACCGTGCGGGACCGTGGAGCTGTGTGTGTATCGGCCTAAACTGAGTAAAAAATTATTTTTTTTTTTTTTAAAAATTGGATATTTATTATAGCAAAAAGTAAAAATATTGTGTTTTTTTTTCAAAATTGTCGCTCTTCTTTTGTTTATAGCGCAAAAAATAAAAACCGAAGAGGTGATCAAATACCACCAAAAGAAAGCTCTATTTGTGGGAAAAAAAGGACGTCAATTTTGTTTGGGTGTAACGTCGCACGACCGCGCAATTGTTAGTTAAAGCGACGCAGTGCCGAATCGCAAAAAGTGCTCTGGTAAGGAAGGGTGTAAAATGGCCCGGTGCTGAAGCGGGTATGACTGAGTTACCTACTCTCACACAAGTAGCACACTTGAGGATGCTACATGTATACTACCATTTGTTAACATTAAGAGGTCTATTTATGAAGGATTTACTAAGAAATATCCAGTGAATACGGTACTTGCATCCCCCTGGAATTCCACAGTCATATTCAAACCATATACAACAGAATGAATGCACACCAGGTGAATCCAGCAGCTGGTGAACATGCATCAAATCTCACTTGTACAATAACTGTAAGTACCATCTAGGCACAGTTTAGTAAAAAATAGATTGCAATTTTCATTGGCAAATTTCTATCTATTAGGCTTGATTCAAAGACTGAATGTTCACTAAAGAATTTTGGTGGAAATTGAATTTGCTATTTAACCGCTTGCCGACCAGCCACCGCAGTTATACTGCGGCAGAATAGCACGGGCAGGCGAATCACCGTCATGTTATGTCGCTCCTTAAGGTGGCCACTAGAGGCGTGCGAGCCCGCAGCTCGCCCCCGAAGCCGATGTAAGTGCCCAGTGGTCTCGATGACCGCCGGGCTCCTGCGACCGATTGTAACACTGTGAGAACTGGGATCTCTGTGTGTAAACACAGAGATCCCGGGTTCTCTGAGGGGAGAAGTGACAGAACGCCTGTTCATACAAAGTATGAACAGCGACCTGTCATCTTCCCTAGTCAGTCCCCTCCCCCCTTCAGTTAGAACACACACTAAGGAACACAATTAACCCCTTGATCGCCCCTAGTGTTAAACCCTTCACTGCCAGTTCCTCTTTCCTTTTTCTTTTTCTTCCTTCTCAAAGCCCGATGTCTCGCATGGTTGGTGTGTGTAAGCTGGCTCATATTGTTTAAGATTGGTTTAGGCCAATTGTTGTAGCCTTTTGGATATACATACACTTGTGGATTTTGATGGCCGTTTGTATATAGATGAGTGTGTTCACTGTATATAGCTTAACTTAACATATTGAATGCAGGGAGCACACGTTCATCTGTATACATATATATATATATATTTTTAGCCCAATGTGCCTCAGAGCTATGTGTTACTTGAAACATTGTTTGCTTGACGTTTTTTCCTTCCTTTCTCTTTGTTTTCCTTCCTTTCATCTTTGTTGATGCCCGATGTTTTGCATGGTTGGTGTGTGTATGTCGGCTCATATCGTTTAGGACTGTTTTAGAACAATTGTTGCAGCCTTCTGGATATACATATACCTATGGATTTTAATGGCTGTATATGTATAGAGGAGTGTGTTCATTTTATATAGCTTAGCTTAACACATTTAATACAGAATGCACGTGTTCATCCGTATATTTCTAGCCTAATGTGTCTCAGAGCTGTGTGTTACTTGAAACATCATTTGTTTGCCGTTTTTCTCCTTCCTTTTCCCTCGTTGTCGATGCACGATGTCTTGCATTGTTGGTGTGTGTATGCTGGCTCACATCGTTTAGGACTGGCTTAGGCCAACTGTTGCAGCCTTTGGATATACATATATGTGTGGATTTAGATGGCTGTGTGTATAGATGAACGTGTTCATTGTATACAGTTTAGTTTAATACATTTAATGCACACTTTCATCCGTATATATATTTCTATCCCAATGTGCTTTAGAGCTGTGTGTCATGTTCTGTGGGTTGGAATGGCCATACATATGGCCATACACATTTTGTCTAGTCTCTGTGTGGGCTTTATTACATGCAAGGAGGGTTCTGCTCCATTTTTATATGATCACTTTTTTCTCTCTAGTTCTTTGGTATTTTGAAGAAATGGCTCACTATAATATGATTATCTCCATTAATGGTACATTGTAAGAGTTTTAGGTAATTATTTAGAGCGGATATATATATTGAGCTTGTTTAAATCAAGATATAAGGGAGTAAGCGGTCATTAGTGCACATTCTAAATCTTGTGCTTATGAATTGGTTTATGGATTTTATGATATGTGTTTTAATGTACGGTAATAAGTTTTCTTTTATACAGTATATTTTAATAATGATCTCTTTTTGGAATGAAGATTGACTAGATACATGGTGCTGGGTTGTTGAGATGAGGTTAATCTGCATTTATGGTTTAAAGTGGTTGTATACCCGTTTTTGGTCACAAAAAAAAAACACTTCAACTGCGGCGAGCCGTAGTTGTGAATGGGGATTAACCCTGTAAATGCACCGTTGTCTATGGCACGCATGCGCCGTAGACAACGTTGTAAAACGTTCTTTGCAAATATCTCCTAAACCGTGCAGGTTTAGGAAATATTTCTTGTACCTACAGGTAAGCCTTAATCTAGGCTTACCTGTAGGTGCAAGTTAAAATTAAGGGTATACAACCGCTTTAACGTTTATATTCTGTGTGTGTGTGTGTGTGTGTGTGTGTGTGTGTGTATATATATATATATATATATATATATATATATATATATAGGGATCTTTAGTATTTATACCTAGGTATATATAAAAAATAAAATATAATTAAAAAAAATAAATAATTTCCCCTTTTAGGACAGATTTTGTTTTGTTAGGTATTGATAAAGTGACACTATTTATTATATATAAACACACACATTTTTTATCTACATTAACTCTTTATTCAGGGTTTAAATGTTCATATATGCACATATGTTTTTATATATATATATATATATATATATATATATATATACACCGTGTGTGTGTGTATATATATATATATATATTTTTTTTTTTTCTCACTTATATTTCTTTATCTAGTTAAAACAACTTTTTGAGCACTTCACTTAATCACAGAGGTTATTCATGTCTTTGATTGTGTTCACAGCACTTGCTTGTTTATTGCTAATTATTCACTTATCTGATCACATGGTCGAAAGACAAAAGTATATATATGATATTCATTTCTGTGATTGTTGGCTATGATTAAGTATGGTTTGATAGTGTGAAACACGTCAGCTCTTCTGTCCGTTCTGCTGTGACATGTATTTTTTGATTCCTTTTGACGAATAAAGGCTATTTTTTAGAGTGCGGCTGTCCAGAAATTTTCTCAAATTTCATTGCTATATGCATTGCCAGCACCTGTGGCTTCCAAACTAGAGGAGAGGTTCACTTCAATCTGACCTGCCTGGAGCGGCGATATCCCTTTCTCTGTTAACCCCTTCACTGCCAGTGACATTTTTACAGTAATCAATGCAATTTTATACCCTTGATTGCTGTATTAATGCCAATGGTCCCAAAAATGTGTCAAAATTGTCCGATGTGTCCGCCATAATGTCGCAGTCCCGATAAAAATTGCAGATCACCGCCATTACTATTAAAAAAAAAAATAATAATAAAAATGCTATAAATCTATCCCTTATTTTGTAGACGCTATAACTTTTGCCCAAACCAATCAATATACACTTATTGCGATTTTTCTTACCAAAAATATGTAGAAAAATACATATTGGCCTAAACTGAGAATAAATGTTCTTTTTTTTTTTTTTTCAAAAAAATTAAAATATTTATTATAGCAAAAAGTACAAAATATTGTGTTTTTTTTTCAAAATTGTCGCTCTTTTTTTGTTTATAGTGCAAAAAATATAAACTGCAGAGATGATCAAACACCCCTGGCGTAAGTAGAGTACGCAGCATGAACAGTTCGTTGTATCCAAGGCTTTTTAAGAGTTAGGACCTTGCTGCCCATAAGGTGAGTTTCCTGTAAGAGAATGAGCTGGGGGGAGTGGGTTTTTAAATATTATAATATTTTATTTTAATATAATATTTTTAAACTTAGAGTTGAGGCCCCTGACATTCCATGAAAGGATGGTAAATGAGTCAGAAATTTGGTTAGCCATTAGGTAGAGAGGGTATGAAGGGGCCGGTAGAACATGGGGGGCACAACCAGGTGCACCCTATAGGCAACAAGATCACTATTACACTGCATTCCATACTGTCAGCACTTAAACATAAACCAATACAAACGCATAGAAAAAAAACTTTGGAGACCAAAACTGGTCTCAAATTTCCAAGGCACGGTGTGCCTATCCTACTATGTCCCATCTCTCCTCCTAAAAAACAGGGGGGGGATCTGAGAATAGTTTGTCCCCAAAAACGAAGAGGAATTAAACCTAAGAGGTGTAGGTAACCCTGAACTGAGGGTGCTACACAGCCAGCGGGCACCACATACACACCACTGGTCAGAGTCACTAGTATCTAGCGTTGGAGGACCAGGGAGCGGGGGATAGGGGTATGTGGTATTGGGCCTGGCTAGGAAGCCAAAAGAAAAAAAGAAACAATAAGAGCAGAAAAAAAGGGGGGGTACGGCAATCACAGGCCGCGGGGGTAGCTTGCTTGTAGTGGCGTGTGTCTCGTAGAGTGCTGAGCGAAGGTCCTCCGCTTCTCAGAACATAAGAAAGAGGCGGAAAAAAAAAAAAAAAAAACACACACACAAATCAAAAATCTGGTGAAGGGTTCACGTGTAAGGTATATTTGGGGTAGCTCCGGCGTTTACAGGTAGTTTAGTAGGATAAAGTAAAACAAGGATGTGGAAGATCCGTGCATCAGATGAGTTGATGAGAAGGAGATTTTACCGTAAGCTGGTCAGCCAGTCGTCAACATCCGCTGGGTTGGCAAAGAAGCGTGTCGCTCCGTTGTGTTGGACTCGTAAGCGACTTGGGTAGAGCATGCCATATTTAATATTCCACTCTCTGAGTCGTCTGCGGACATCATTGAAGGTTTTCCTCTTTCTCTGCAGATCAGCGGAAAAGTCAGGGAAAAGAAGAATAGAGGAGTTGCCAAGTTTGAGTGTGGAATGCTTGCGGGCTTCCGAGAGAATCCTGTCCCTGTCCCAATAGTTAAGGAAGCGGACCAAAAAATGCCTGGGGGGATTCCCTGGGATGGCTCGGCCCGTGGGCACCCAGTGGGCCCTCTTAACCACGTATGTAGGGGGAACGTTCGTGAGGCCCAGTAAGTTTTTAAAGAATTCTTCCGCAGAAAACAGCAGGGTGGTCTCCCTCTTCTCCCTCAGGCAGTCCCAGGACTCTGACATTGTTGCGTCTCAGTCTATTTTCAGCATCGTCCGATTTTTGCAACAAGGGACTGTACTGTGCGCTGCAGCTCAGCAATAGAGGTGGCATGGGTGGCCGTAAGATCTTAGGTGGCTGATATTCTGGACTCCGTTTCGGTCATTCTCCCCCTTTATTTTGTCGAGGTCGTTCCGTATGAGGTTGCCCTTCTCGGCAAGGTGATCGATTCGCACCAGCAGCGAGGTCTGGCTTTGCTCGATCGCAGCAAGGATCATGGCCATGCCATCCTGAGGCAATGGGGCTGGCTCCCCCGCCATTGCAGCCTCACCAGGACCCATTTCCAAGTCCGCCAGTAAGGCCCTTAGCCGCCCTACGAGTAACGGGTCTGTTTGCGGGGAGCATGGCGGTGGTGGCCGGAGCGGTGTGTTGGTCTTTGCGGCTTTGGAGGACCCTTTTTGGAGGAGGAGGACATCTGGCAGTTAAGGGATGGGGTGGTAGTTCGTGCCCAGGTGAGCGTTCGTTCAGGAGACAGCGTGCGGCCAAGCTGTTAGCAGGTACCGAACCCCAGGGGAGTACAAGCTGAATAGGCTGTCAGTGTTAGTCAGCAGCCCCTGCAGAGACAAGGTGGTGAGGATGTGATGCTGGAGACATCTGAGGGGGAGAGGCCCAGAGCAGTATGGCTGGAGCAGGAGGGTGGCAGATGTCAGGAGGCACTGGGTCCCAGGATCTCTGTTAGGCAGTCTCTACTGAGCTGGGCAGCACACTAGGCCTTGGTGAGGGTGTGGAGGAGATAGGGCAGCACACTAGGCCTTGGTGAGGGTGTGGAGGAGATAGGGCAGGAGGAGACAGACTATCCGGGCATCCAAGTTCGGGTAGGCCGGCCGCGATGCTCCTCCGGCAGGATGGCGGCTCAGGAAAGTCCGGTGCTTCACAGGCCTCACTAGGCCGCGGCCGCCACGGATGTCCCCAGCAGCCAAACAGGCCTCCGGACAGCGCCAGGCAGGTGGATGGGCAGGCAGAAGTGGACAGAGGGTATTCCCTTACCTCTAGTCCAGCAGGGAACGGATCTCCTCAGAGTGGCACAGGCCGGCAAGATGGCGGCGGCAGCAGGATCATGGAGGCCGTCTTCTACAAGTGAGCCCAGGCAGAGGAGATCTGCAATTTAGATCTCAGATGAGGCAGGGGACTCAGAGGAATGGGTTGGCAGTGTTTTGTTTCAATTTGCAGCAAATAAATGCACGGATGGCAAAGGATGCTATAAGGATGCCCCGGAGCTCCCCAGATACACGTCTACCGGCTCTCACATCCGGACACGCCCCCCAGTATGCACTAGTATTTAGTATGAGCTAGTATGCACATACTAGCTCATTACGACAAACTTACCTTTTTCATGGAGCCCTCCAATGTTGATCTGTTGCTGCTCCCGGCAATTACATCTTCACCTGGTCTTCCTCCTGGCTTAACGATCTCTGGCCATTTGAATGGCCATTTGATTGGCCTGAAGGCAGAGTGTGCTGTGCAAGTGATGTCTTTCGGTCTTACCTGTAAATGCATGTATAAAAATTGAGTTTACTACCACTTTAACCTTTAACCTTTAAAGTGGTTCCAGAAGGATTTACCCCCTTTCTGACCAAGCCCTTTTTTGCGATATGGAACTGCGTCACTTTAACTGACAATTGCGCGGTCGTGCAATGTTGTACCCAAACACTTTTGGTGGTATTTGATGACATCTGCAGATTTTATTTTTTGTGCTATAAACAAAAAAGAGTGACAATTTTGAAAAAAAGCTATATTTTTTACTATTTGCTATAATAAATATCCCTCCAAAAAATATAAAAAAGCAAATTTCTTCCACAGTTTAGGCCAATATGTACTCTTCTACATATTTTTGGTAAAAAAAAAAAAATCACAATAAGCGTATATTGATTGGTTTGTGCAATAGTTATTGCGTCTACAAAATAGGGGATATATTTATGGCATTTTATGGCAGCGATCTGCGATTTTTTTTTATTGTGACTGCGACATTACGGCGGACAGATCGGACACTTTTTTTGGGACCATTGGCATTTATACAGAGATCAGTGCTATAAAAATGCACTGATTACTGGGTAAATGTCACTGGCAGGGAAGGGGTTAAACACTAGGGGGCGATCAAGGTGTTAACTTTGTTCCCTCAGCATGTTCTACCTGTAGGGGGATGGGCTCATTAGAACATGACATAAATCACTGCTCCCGATCACTGGGAGCAGTAGATCCCTGTCATGTTGCTAGGCAGAACAGGGAAATGCCTTGTTTACATAGGCATCTCTCCGTTCTTCCTCTCCGTGCCACGATCGCGGATCACCGCTGAAAATCGAGTCACGGCTGGTGGCGTGTGCGCGCCCACTAGCCGCGGATGACGCAGTGAAGTACGGGTACGTTGTTTTGTGCACCAGTGCCACTTTGCCGACGTATATCGGCCTGTGGTTAACACAATATCTTTCTGGAAAATGCCTTTTTTTATTTGTTTAAAATAATTATACATTATTTCGGTTTAGCACAAATGGCAATATTACTTTCTATGTAATTCACCAGATAACTCATAATTACACTGCAAAGAGCCAGCCTGATATCCCTGTGGTACACCATTGGTACAATTGACTAATTTTAAGTACATTCAGTTTGCAAATACCCCTAGTCTTCTGCCATTAAAGTGTACTTTCCATTTTGCAACCAAATTGGTATCTGTCTGTACTGTACTGGCAGATATCATCTCATTAGTTGTAAACTAGATTTGAACACTTTTCTATCAAAGGGTTAAACATTTATAAGCTGGGTTTCTCTGTTGTATGTCAATCAGAACTGGATTCAGCCAAACCAACTTTGCTATTGGTAAAAATTGGAGTGATCTTCTGGAGAAATCCTTGAAGTCAGTGATGACGCCTTATCCTAAGAGACATCTAAAAGGTTTTGTAGCACCCTCTAGTAGTGTGCTAGAAGTGAGTTTAGGCAAACCATACTCTGACTCACAGTTAAGCTGTTGAGTCTTAAAGTGGTGTTCCGCCTGGAAAAAAAAATTAAAGTCAGCAGCTACAAATAGACCCCTTTCACACTGGGGCGGTGGACGGTGATGGTAAAACGCTGCTAGTTTTAGTGGCGCTTTCCTGTCATTTTAGCGGCGATATTCGGCCGCTAGTGGGACAAATTTAACCCCTGTTAGCGGCTGAATAAAGGGTTAAATGTGCCTGTGCAGCGCCGCTGCCGAAGCGCTTTGCAGGAGCTTCGGCAGCGGTGCCCATTTATTTCAATGTGTAGGAACGGTGGAGGAGCGGTGTGTACAAGTGGCTGCATTTTATGGGCACAAGTGGCTGCATTTTATGGGCACAAGTGGCTGCATTTTATGGGCACAAGTGGCTGCATAGGATGGGCACAAGTGGCTGCATAGGATGGGCACAAGTGGCTGCATAGGATGGGCACAAGTGGCTGCATTTGATGGGCACAGTGAGGCTGCATTTTATGGGCACAGTGAGGCTGCAGTTGATGTTTTTTTTTCAGTATGTTTGCACCCCCCAAAATGAGCACCAGCCGCCACTGCTCTTGCATGACTTTTATGAGGGGATCCCACAATCTCTATTGAATTTCTATTCTATTCTATTCTACTTTTTTTAATATAACTTAGAATGAAATTGTATAGGTACATCTTTCTTGCCCAGACATTAGCTTGGTGCAAGTTGAGCCCAGAAGTCCAATAATTAAGCTTTAGTATTTTGCTTTGTGACAGTTTACTCTTTTTTAAAAGAATCAGGGTGGTCTAATTGTTTTTCACCGGCCCCAGAGAGATTTTCTTTTAGCTTTTTCATAGGTTAAGCCACCCTTATGGCTTGCTATGTTTGTTGGACACTCTAATTGCAAGATCTATGTACACTGGAATTTCTACTCCAGGGGCAGCCCATCCATTAAGGGTGCACGGGCACTGCCCCCTCCATCACGCCACCCCCTATATGACTAATGGATAGATTCATGCATTGAATGAATCTATCCATGGCTGTCACCCTCTATTCAGGCGTCCGGCCCCTTTTTGGATGCCGGGTGCCTGAATTACAGCGGCAGTTTTTTTTTTGAAGCACATTATTAGAGCCATATTCTTCAAAAAAGGCAGACTCCGAGCGCAGAGTATTGTGCTCGGAGTCCACCCAAGTGTGTTAGAAAAGCAAATTAATATTTACTTTTCTAACACTGAACTGCCTCTCCTCCAATCAGGATGCACAGGTCTAATACGCATCACCTGATTGGCTGAAGGCACAGGCGCCCCTATTGGACGCCTAGCAGGACGGAAGAAGAAAGAAGGGGGAAGTACGGAGGACACAGGAGCCATACCACAGCTCGCCACTGTCACCCATTGCCTGACCCGCCACCAAGATGAGTAGCTGGGCATATAGCGGGCGGGCAGGGGTCACAGTGGCTGCATATGATGGGGCACAAATGGCTGCAGTTGATGGGGCACAAGTGGCTGCAATTGATGGGGCACAAGTGGCTGCATATGATGGGACACAAGTGGCTGCATATGATGGGACACAAGTAGCTGCATATGATGGGACACAAGTGGCTGCAATTGATGGGACACAAGTGGCTGCAATTGATGGGACACAAGTGGCTGCAATTGATGGGACACAAGTGGCTGCAATTGATGGGACACAAGTGGCTGCAATTGATGGGGCACAGTGGCTGCATTTGAGGGTTTGTTTGTGCCCCCCCAAAAATTTGGAGCACCAGCCGCCACTGCTTTTGCATGACTTTTATGAGGGGATCCCACAATCTCTATTGAATTTCAAATCTGTTTTAAATATAGAAAGTTCAGCAATGGATTGGAAGAGTCAAACTTTTAAGGTGGGCAGAAACAGAGGCAGCATAAATATGGTAAATATGTCTATCTGCTGTAACCCACCCAACTGCACCTATAATTGAAAAATCACTGACCAGACTGGTCCTTTAACAATAAGTGTCTCTAGTGTAGCATGCAAATTATGGCACCCATTCTATAAAACATATTATTCTTGATAGATACCCACTGCTAGTAAGGAAGCCTATACAAAAGTCATCAAAAACATATGAGGTTATAGTGCAGGCTGAGGAATTTTAAACAGGTGATCAAAATGGTGACACAGATTGATTTAATTCACATTCTGCTGCTTCTCTACTTTGCTCCACAGAATGCTTACATCTTTTATCAATGCCCCTTTCCCCTTTTGCACTACCTATCAACTCAGGCAATTTGTAATTAGTGTAAAAACCGGGTCATTTTGCAATTTACTGAATATCATGCAGATTACAGTTTAAAGCATTTGTTACCCCTAAAAAAATAAATAAATAAAAGATCCTGTTCCTTTAAAGCATCTAATGCAGCACAATGATTGTGCTGTGTATTTTGGCCCCCACATCACCTAAAAAAAACCTAGCTGATTCTGACAGTTTCTGCCCTCCACCTTGTAAACTAACCACGGTTAATCATGGCTGCTGAGCCCTAACACCGTGGTCAGTTTACGTGCCTTTGTCAGCTGCAGCCCTGCTCTCTGCTCTCCTGTGTCTCCTGTGTCCTCCTCCCCACTCCCTTCCCTGCCTGTCAGCTAGTCTGTGTGTAAGCCGTCACTCCCCTTCCCTTGTAGCACTTGTGAGCAGTGCAAACATTACTGCTCACAAGCACTGCCAGCCCCACTGCTAGTATAACCTATAGTATATATAGTATGCCATTTTTTAAAATTCATCTTCTAAATACCTTATTCTTTCTCCCAACCAGTGGTCACGTGACTGCCTGTTGCTCTCTCCTTCCAATGTATACACAACAGAGGGAGGTCACATGACCACCCGGTGACGTTAGAGGGAGAGCTCAGCCCCTCCCTCCCTAGTGCTGATCTGGGAGAAGGAATAAGGTATTTTAGAAGATGAATTTTAAAGCGGTTCTGCACACAACCATAGGACTATGTCTCTATGGCTTCCCTAGCATTCAGGCCGCTCTCCAGCTGGCCTGACCCTCCGTATCCCTAGCTCCAGCTCGCCTCAGCCTGCCACCGATTCGGCTCCCCGCCACCCATGCCCGCCGAAAGGAGAGGGGATATCTACTGTGGAGGAGACCCACACACCACTCAGACCGAGTGGGCGGCATTGCTTCACTGGCCCTCCGTTCCGTCCTCAGAGGATACCGCTAGCACATCGCACATCACAGGTCCGCCTGTCCTCTCATGAGACCCGGATGAGTCACCAGCGAGCCATCAGCGGTGAGACGCCGCCGGATAGATGCCTTTCCCCGCCGTAGTGAGGGGAATGGACGGGCGATTAACATCCACCATCCACGGCTCTGGGAGATGCAAGGCACAGATGCATGGCGTTGCCCGTTGCCATGGTAACCGCCCCGCTTATGCCACTCGTAGCTGTGAAGCTACTGCGCATGCACAGGAACCGGCAATGAATGCTGGGAGGGGAAAAAGAAGGGAACCAGGAAGAGTTTGCTTGTGGGTTTCAAATGCCTACAAGCAAAATGACATCGCTCACGAGAGGTTTTTATAACTAATCATTCTACAGAAAAACGGACGTAGGAACGCTGCAGCACCTAAAGAAGTATGTTTCTTTTAAGATGCATACTTTACACATAGACCAAAAAAAATAATTTGAATTTGTCAGTGCAGAACCGCTTTAAGAAACGGCATACAGTTTATAGTACAGGTTATACTAGCAGTAGGGCTGGCAGCGCTTGTGTGCACTGCCTTAACAACCTCTTTAACTGCAAGGAATAAAAATAAATGTGTTTTAGTATCTTATTAACTATGCAACACTTATGTAGCAATAAAAAGTTCAACTGCTTCACAGTAGAAATTTTGGAAACTTTATATTAAGGCATACACAAGACTAATGTTTTGTCAACAACTATTCAACATTGATATATTAGCTAAGTGTTTGTGGAGGAATAGACATCGATATCAGAATATTTGTGATTTTATGCTCTTGTATTACTTTTACAACAAAAGCAGAGTAGCTGATATAACAAAAAACATTTTCAGACCCCAAAAACCACAGGAAACTACAGTGGTTTTATACAGACAAAAAAGATATGATTCAACGGTTAGATGTTTACACTGAACATTCCTGAGGACTAATCTACACTGTTTCAATTATCACATTATATCTATAATATAATACATAACCTACTGTGATATGAAACAGTACTGGAAATGACAGAGAAATTACATGCCCGTTTATAATTGCAAACTCACAGAGCTAAAAGGTCAGTTATAATACAACTTACGATTGTATTTTTGACACATGACCAGACATTTCAGATTCATATTCAGATTGCCTTATTAATCCCAAAGAGGAATGATTAAATTACAGTTATACTTAACGAAGACAAAAACAAAATCACAATAACAAACAAAAAACTAAAGACACAATAAAAAACAAAATATGCAAAGTGTAAGGTTACTTGCAGACTGAGGCGCTGGGCGCGCTGGCGGTAAAGCGGCGCTATATTTAGCACCGCTTTACTGTAGTTTTAGCGCCGCTTTTCGGCCGCTAGCGGGGCGGTTTTACCACCGCGAGCGCCCGAAAAAGGGTTAAAAGCGCCTGCAAAGCGGGCTTTGCGGGCAGGTTTGGAGCGTTGCCCCATTGTTTTCAATGGGAGGGGGCGCTTTAGGAGCGGTAAATACACCGCTCCTACAGCGCTCCAAAGATGCGGCTTGCCGGACATTTTTCAGCGTCCTGCAAGTGCACCGCTCCAGTGTGAAAGCCCTCGGGCTTTCACACTGGAGACACAGCAGTGGCTGTTTAAAGGCGATTTGCAGGCGCTATTTTTAGAACTTTAGCGCCTGCAAAGCGCCTCAGTGCGAAAGGGGCCTTAGTCCCCAACAAGATCAAATGATTATATACAATAACCATGAATTTAAATTAAACAAATTAAAAGCTACATTAAATACTGTACAGTACTGTAATAAACCATACCATCCTATTAAAACACTGCATTGAATAAATAACACCCACTGAACAAATAGCAGAAAAGTCAAACTACAAAAAGACAAATATTACACTACTTCCCCTAAGGCCTCATGCACACTGAGTGGTTTTACAGTTCCTGTTTTGGGCATCAGTTGTGTTTTTTTTTAACGGCCTCTAAACTCCCCTGCATGTTATCCTATGTGTTCATGCACACATAGGGGTTGATTTACTAAAGGCAAATAGACTGTGCACTTTACAAAGTGCAGTTGCACTCAAAAAGTGCAGCCTCTCTATCTGCCATAAGGCCCAGTTGTTGTCATCTAAGGCAGCCTATATCTGCCGTAAGGCCCAGTTATTGTCATCTAAGGCAGCCAGGCATCTCCAGGAGCTAGCGTGTGTGTGTGTGTGCTGTGTTAGTACAGCACACATAAAACCACCTCAGCGTCTCTATCTGCCATAAGGCCCAGTTGTTGTCATCTAAGGCAGCCTATATCTGCCGTAAGGCCCAGTTGTTGTCATCGAAGGCAGCCAGGCATCTCCAGGAGCTAGCGTGTGTGTGTGTGCTGTGTTAGTACAGCACACATAAAACCACCTCAGCCTCTCTATCTGCCATAAGGCCCAGTTGTTGTCATCTAAGGTAGCCTCTATCTGCCGTAAGGCCCAGTTGTTGTCATCTAAGGCAGCCTCTATCTGCCGTAAGGCCCAGTTGTTGTCATCTAAGGCAGCCTCTATCTGCCGTAAAGCCCTGTTGCTGTCATCTAAGGCAGCCATCTGCAGGAGTTAGTGTGTGTGCTGTGTGACTCCAGCACAATATACACTACCCACTACAATGCCTGGAAGACTGCCAAGGAGAGGCAGACAGTCTTGAGGTAAGAACACAGGGCAAGCAGGCTCTGTGTCTAGAGACAACAGTGCTGGTCGTGGACGTGGACGTGGTCGTGCATCGTCATCAGCACGTGACCATGGGACACGCTTGTCCTTGTTTTTGGCAGCTGGACATGTTGAGCCGCATCATGCCGAAGGCTTGGTAGAATGGATGACCAAGCCCTCCTCATCCTCCTCATCCTCTCACACCCAGGCTCAGGGTACTGGCAAAGCAGCTGCCAACGCGTACTCAATGGCATCATCAGGCACCCCTTCCCTAACCCACCATGTCCTCCTGAGGAGTCCCCCGAACTGTTTGAGCACAGTGTTGGGTACATGCTCCAGGAGGATGCCCAACGTTTTGAAGGCTCGGATGATGATCATACCCAGCTAGAGGAAGGCAGTGGCGTGAGCGCAGAGAGAGGGGATGCTCAAGGACAACAATCTGGCAGTCATGTTCCACCAGCTGCAGCTTACTGCCAGGTTTGCTCCAGTGGTGAAGAGGGAGGGGATGATGAGGTCACTGACTCCACATGGGTGCCTGAAGGCAGAGAGGAGGAGGAGGAGGCGGCACATGTCCAACGAGGCAGGATGCCCTCCGGGGGCCAGCTAGAGGCCAGCACACCAACTGAATCTCACACCGCAGAGCTCCGCCTGTGCAGGGCGCTGCCTCTGCACATTATCACAAAAGTTCTTTGGTGTGGGCCTTTTTTGAGACGAGTGCATCAGATCGCACCACTGCTATTTGCAAAATATGTCTCAAGCGTATCTCGCGTGGCCAAAACATCAGCCGCTTGGGCACCACAAGCATGACCAGACATATGTCGACCTGCCATGCAGCTCGTTGGCAAGCGCACATTAAAGACCCACACCAAAGAACAAAGCGGACCTCTCCTTGCTCCTCATCAGCTGGGATCTCCAACCCCACTATATCTTCAGTCCTCTCTGAACGCTGCTCTGAGAGGAATGAAGGTGTAGAATTAGGTGTGTCACAGCCAAGTACTTGCGGGCACTCTGTTAGCAGTACACGGACGTCCGATTCTACCAGGCAAATTTCCCTGCCCCAGCTGCTGGACCGTCGAAAGAAGTTTACTCCCAGCCATCCACATGCCCAGTGGTTGAATGCTAGCTTGGCTAAATTGCTAGCACTTCAACTGCTGCCTTTTCAGTTGGTAGACTCGGCCCCCTTCCGTGAGTTTGTTCAATGTGCGCTTCCTCAGTGGCAGGTTCCCAAACGCCAATTTTTCTCACGGAAGGCGATTCCGGCTCTCTACCAGCATGTGGAAGGCAATGTCCATGCCTCGCTGGACAGGGCGGTCAGTGGTAAGGTGCATATTACCACTGACTCATGGTCCAGCAGGCATGGACAGGGACGTTACCTGTCTTTCACGGCCCATTGGGTCACTCTTTTGGCAGCTGGGAGGGATGCAGGACAAGGTGCAGTAGTGTTGGAGGTTGTTCCGCCACCACGCCTCCAAAATGCTATTACTGGTTGTGACGCACCTCTCTCCTCCACCCCCTCCTCTTCTTCTTCCTCCATGGCCTCTTCGAGTGCTCTGTCCTCGGAACCAGTGGTGCCCCGTAGGCGTACAAGGGGCTACGCAAGTACGCAGGCAAAAAGATGCCATGCCGTGCTTGCGCTGGTGTGTTTGGGGGACAGGAGCAACACTGGGGCAGAGGTTCTGGCAGCTCTGCAGGGGCAGGCCGAGAGGTGGTTGACGCCACGCCAGCTTAAGCCAGGAATGGTGGTTTCTGACAATGGCACCAACCTCCTCTCCGCCCTGCGACAGGGACAGCTGACCCATGTGCCCTGTATGGCTCACGTTCTCAACCTGGTGGTGCAGCGGTTCTTGGGCAGGTACCCAGGCTTACAGGATGTCCTGAGGCAGGCCAGGAAAGTCTGTGTGCATTTCTGCCGATCGTATAATGCCAGTGCTCGGCTGGCTGAGCTGCAAAAGGAGTTGAACCTGCCCAAGAATCGCCTTATATGTGACATGCCCACCAGGTGGAACTCAACGTTGGCCCTGCTGCAGCATCAATGAGTACCTGTGTGACTACGGCACCAGGACAGGGTCAGGGGAGCTTGAATTTTTTTCCCCACGCCAGTGGAGCATGATCAGGGATGCATGCACTGTCCTGTCACCATTTGAGGAGGCCACAAGGATGGTGAGCAGTGACAGTGCATGCATCAGTGACACTGTACCTCTTGTCCACCTGTTGGAGCATACGCTGCGTGGGATAATGGACAGGGCACTTGAGGCAGAACAGAGGCAGGAAGAGGAGGACTTCCTTGCCTCTCAAGGCCCCCTTTATCCAGACAGTGTTCCTTCTCTCCCACCCATCACACAGGAAGAGGATAAGGAGGAGGAGGAGGAGGAGGAGGATTGTGTGAGCACGGAGGTGGAGCCTGGCACTCAGCATCAGCAGCAGCAGCAGCAGTCTTTTAGGGATGATTTACAGTCCCAACAAACCAGTGGATTTGTACGTGGCTGGGAGGAGGTGGCTGCGGATCATGTCGTCCTCAGTGACCCAGAAGACTCCGGACCGAATGCCTCAGCTAACCTACATTGCATGGCCTCCCTGATCCTGCAAAGCCTGCGGAAGGATCCTCGTATTCTTCGGATCAAGGAGAGGGACCATTACTGGCTGGCCACTCTCCTTGATCCACGGTACAAGGGTAAGGTTGCGGACCTTATCTTGCCTTCACAGAGGAAGCAGAGGATGAGACATCTCAGGGAGGCCTTGCAGAAAGGTCTGTGCAACGCGTTCCCAGAGACTGGGAGGTTACAAACTCCTGGTCCTAGACGACGAGTTGCTGAGGCTTCGGTCAGTAGCAGAAGGAGCGGAGGGGAAGGTGGATGTCTGACCGATGCGTTCAGACAATTTTTTAGTCCGCAGCCCCAAGGTATGATCGGTTCCAGCAACCATCGCCAGCGTCTGATATACATGGTGCAGGAATACCTAGGGGCAAGGTCAGACTTGGATACCTTTCCCACCGAAAATCCTCTGGCTTACTGGGTCTTGAGGATGGATCACTGGCCAGAGCTTGCACAGTATGCAATTGAGCTACTGGCCTGTCCTGCATCCAGCGTTCTTTCTGAACACTGGAGGCTTTGTCACTGATCACAGGGTGCGCCTGTCCACCGACTCGGTTGATCGACTGACCTTCATAAAGATGAATCAGTCTTGGATCACCACCAGCTACCAGCCACCTGAAGCGGATATAACTGAATAATTTATAATGTTACATCCCTTCAAGACTGCCTATGCTGATGCTGAGTGACTGTCCTGTTATGTTCACTGACTATCCTCTTCCTCCTCAATGATCCATTCCTTGATAGCTTGGAAGAACATTTTTGTTTCTGGGTGCCACCACACCAGTGGCTAAGGCCCAATTTTTCAGCCCCTGTTTAACAGGGGTGTGTAATTACAATTTTTTATGCAATGCTTTGCAACAGGTCTCATTGCTGTGCTCAGAGTACAGTATCTGTGAGGGGTTGCAGTGTTGTGGCACCAGCACCAATGCCTAAGGCACAATTTTTTTCAGCCCCTGTTTAACAGGGGCGTGTAATTACAATTTTTTATGCAATGCTTTGCAACAGGTCTCATTGCTGTGCTCAGAGTACAGTATCTGTGAGGGGTTGCAGTGTTGTGGCACCAGTGCTTAAGGCCCAATTTTTCTGCATGCATTTAGGTGGAAGGCTACAAGTAGATGAATGGCGTATTATTTTGAAATGTAAAAAAGGTTTGTTGTCAGACCACGGGTTGCTACAGGCAGCAGATGCTTGGTTTAAAGTTGCAAACGCTATTCATGAGAAAGGGTGGACAGAACATGAAATTAATTAAAATGGTCGTATTGTATGTGTATAAAAAAAAAAAACACCAGAAAATAGGAAGTCAAGTAGTCAGCCACCGCCCTATAAGGGCGTCTGGTCCCCAGGAAGTAGACACTGCCCTTCGTCTACCGCCCCTCTGCCACAAGTGACACCTCCCACTCTGACACCTCCCCCTGTGGCAATACGCCCTATGCCATCGCCCCCTGAACCGCCCACACCAAAACCCACCCACATGCTTCTGGTGATAGAACATATTACAATCAAGGTAGCATTTAAATTTATGTATAGGGTGTCTTGATTATTTCGGTCAGAGTCTGACATTAAGGACTGTTTTAGTTGTAGTTGCCTTGCATTATTGAAGTTAAAAGGTGTTTCTTTTCTAATAACAGAAAATCTACCATATTTGGTTTTAATTGTGTTTAAACTGGATTTTAAACTGTTGATTTCAACCAAATACATATTTAGGAGTATTAGAAACAAAGAGGAAGTTAGGTATTCTGGGCGTTATGCCAGACGAATTGTGGTTAGTAACGAAAGAGGAAGTGCTTTTCTTGCGTAATTCTATGTACTAGAATCACACAAGTAATGGAGCTTGAGACGTTGTTATTAGTAGTTATTAGGTCTAGAATCCTCACAGAGCAGTAGAGAGTAGCTCCTCTCATGATGGCCTCTGGCACACCGTATCTGCGCCCACCAGTACCAACTCCACGTGTCTGCTACACCTGCGGACCCAGCCACTCCAGAAGGGAATGCCGAAACCCCCAGAAATTCACCCACAGTCAACCAAGCCTCAGCCGTGGCCCACATGAAAGCGCTCAATATCTGAAACATGAAACCCCACACCACCCCTCTCCAGATCACATGGACCTTTTCCGCTAGGATTCAGGCAAGCCTGTGTCGCCTGCCCGCTACACCTGGACTGTTATGCCACAAGGTGCCCAGAACTCCCCCTCCCAATTCGCCAAGGCAATGGCCCTCATTCTGGACACCTGGAGTCACACTCGGACATTACACTTCTCAAATATGTAGATGACCTCCTGCTCTGTGCAGAGACCCTTGAAGAAGCCTCAACTTTCTCCAAAAAAATCCTCCATTACCTGGCCGAGTAAGGATGCAAGGCCTCGAAGCACAAGGTCCAGTGGTGACGAGAGAAGGTTATTTTCCTAGGCCACTGCATCTCCCAAGGCACCCGACATCTCACTGAAGAAAGAGTTGCTGCAATCAAGGCCATTCCCTTACCTCAAGGTCACAAACCCCTGCATGCTTTTCTAGGATTAATCTCCTATTGTCGCTCCTGGATCCCAGAAGCCTCCCTCTTGATGCAACCTCTCTATGATGTCCTGAAATCTGATTCCTT
Organism: Lithobates sylvaticus; assembly: GCA_028564925.1. Taxonomy (NCBI): domain Eukaryota; kingdom Metazoa; phylum Chordata; class Amphibia; order Anura; family Ranidae; genus Lithobates; species Lithobates sylvaticus. The sequence goes on along the minus strand of CM053030.1, from coordinate 194,812,759 downwards.
CTCACTTTCCCTAGAAGCTGTGGACAGTTTTTGAAGTTCTGAAGGAGATCCTCGCTACGGCCCCTGCATTGGGCCAACTGGACTATGAAAAGACTTTCAAACTGTTTGTCTCAGACAAGGGCATGCCACGGGAGTTTTGGCTCAGGCCCATGGCAACAGACTCAGACCTATTGGGTATCACTCCTGTCAACTGGACTCAGTGGCTAGGGGGGGACCCTCTTGCCTCTGAGCCGTCTTCACAGCCCAAGCCCTGTTGGACAAGACTGCTGACCTGGTGTTTAGCCATCCTTTAATCCTCCTTGCCCCTCATGACATAACTGCCATACTAAACCAAGTACAGCCCAAACATCTGTCCTCACAAAGGCACCTCAGACTCCAGTATGCCTTGCTTCTCCCCGATAACATCACCATCCTCCGATGTGATACCCTTAACCGTTCTACTCTGCTTCCTCTTCTCGAGGGAGGAACCTCTTTGGAGAATGATCCTCATCTCAACGCTCATGACTGCTTTGAGGTGATGAAGATGGAAACAACACACCTACCGACAGTCAGTGAAACAGCTCTTGAGAATCCTGACTTGACGCCTGATAGACAACTTACTCCTCCCAGCACAAGTGGTTATACTAAAGGTGAAGGCACACAGCAAATTGGTATCTCAAGAAGCACGGGGCAATCACCTGGCAGATACCGCTGCAAAACAAGCTGCAAATGGAACGCGAGAAGTGGTCAGCAGAGTGAACGCACCCATCCTGGATGACCCAATAGACACCCCTGAAGAGACTGTGCAAACCACTATGATTCTTCAAAACCCTCCTGTAAACAAGACTCACCTCAAGGAGCAACAGGAGGCAGCTGACAAAGAAGAAAAAGAATTGTGGATCAAAAAAGGAGCTACAGAAGTTGAAGGAATCATGGAATTAAACAAGAGACCGTGTCTGCCACAATCAATGTTTCCTGCAGTGGTACAGTGGGCCCACGGTGCCTCTCATCTGTCAAAAACCTTGATGAACGCCCTGATCGGAAATAGTGTGCGAATATGGTGTCCCAGAGGTCATAGAGAGCAACCAGGGGCCGACTTTCATGGCCTCAGTAACCAAAGAGATATGGACAGTTTTAGGAGTCACACTAGCTTTCCACACCCCATAATATCCTCAGAGTAGTGGCAAGGTGGAAAGATTTAATGGCACAATAAAGTCTAGAATACTGAAAATGTCTCAGGAAACAGGAATGAGTTGGCCAGATAGCCTGCCCATTGCCCTATTCAGTGTTGGGTACACCCCAAGGGGGACCCATGGTCTGTCACCCTATGAGATATTGTTTGGCTCAGCCCCCAGATTACAACTCCAATCTGATGTATTAACTGATTATGTGACTGCTTTATCTCGAGAATTAACCCGTATCCATTCGGAAGTGTTTTTTCTTTCATTCCAGATCCTGGGCTAGATACAGGAACACACAAGCTGGTTCCCAGTGATTGGGTCCTGATAAAGAAGTTTGTGAGAAAGCACACTCTTGAACCCAGATATGATGGTCCCTTCCAGGTCCTCCTAACAACCGCTACATCAGTAAAAGTGTCCGGAAGGAACTCGTGGACACACGCCTCCCACTGCAAGAAAGTCCCTGTACCTGAGGAAGAGGCAGAGGGGACCAAATTATTCTGTATATCTTTTTCAAAGTAATCATTGCTAAGGCACAAGAGGTAGCCATCAAACAAAAAGATGGTATAACCCAATTCTGGTATAACTCATCCAATACACATGTTGCCACTTTTATATCCTCTTATGAACAGATAATTCTAGGTACTATGTACAAGATCCGGTCCTGGGATCAAACAGTAAGACCCATGACTGTGTATATATGCGTTTACTGATTCCTATTGGGGTAACAACTGTGATTCCTGGGGAGCAGTGGGTTGGAACCAGAGGCGGCTCTAGGCTTTGTGAGGCCTTAGGCGAAACTGACACATGAGGCCCCACTCAGGCCCGTAATAGGAAAAAAAATACAAGCACACAGTTCATTAGCACCACTTCCAGGGCACCCTCCTCACCCATCAGACATATGCAGCCAATACAACATCTGGGACCCAGCAGGGTGGCAACCCACCCCTCTAAGAATTTCCCATGCCTTGGGAGGACGAAGAGTGGAGGATCCCAGCAAAGTGCAGTGAAAGAGGGTAGAGAGAGGAGAGAGGAGAGAGGGGGAGAGAGAAGGGGGGAGAGAGAGACAGGGAGGGAGGGAAAGAGAGAGGGAGAGAGAAAGGGAGGGAGATAGAGAGAGGGAGGAAGATAGTGAGAGGGGAGGGGGGGGGAGAGAGAGAGAGAGAGAAAGAGAGAGGGGAGGGAGAGAGGGAGCGAGCGGTGGGAAAGGGTGAGTAGGGGTGAGAGAGAGGAGTGAGGTGAGAGAGGGGTGGTGAGAGAGAGACCAGGGGTGACACAGAGGGGGAGGTGAGAAGGTGAGGGGTGTGAGGGAGAGAGAGAGGGGTGTGAGAGAGAGAGAGAGAGAGAGAGAGAGAGAAAGAGTCGAGGGTGAGAGAAAAGAGGGTGAGATAAAGAGGGTGGAGAGAGAGAATCAGTGATTGAGCACAGGCAAATTAGGAGGCAGCGAGGCCCCTGTGAGTGCGAGGCCTTAGGCGACTGCCTAATTTGCCTAATTAGAGAGCCGCCTCTGGTTGGAACACTGGAGGTACAAACTGGGGGTACAAACCTGAAAACGCCCAAAATAGAAAGGACAAAAATGGGAAGTCACTCTTATGCCGCGTACACACGTGCAGACTTTTGCCGGCGGACCTAGTCCAGCGGACAATCCGCCGGACTTTCCAGCTGGGTCCGCCGGACTTTCCGAGCGTGTGGACTTGCCCACACACGTGCGGACTTGCCCACACACGCACGGACTTCTCCGGCGGATAATCCGCCGGCCAAAGTCCGCGAGACTTTTGAAAATGAACGGACTTGCCCACACACGGAGCAGTCCGTTCATTTCGAACGTAACTTCAGGTACGTAGCTAGCGTAGGCAGTAAATGCCGGCGCGCTAGCTCCGTCACCTGGCATGGATTTAAAGGGAATCCCCACGCCGAAAAACGGCATGGGGGTCCCCCCCCCAAATCCATGTCAGACCCTTATCCGAGCACGCAGCCTGGCAGGCCAGGAAAGGGGTGGGGACGAACGAGCGCCCCCCCCTCCTGAGCCGTACCAGGCGCGTGCCCTCAACATGGGGGGTGCCCTAGGGAAAGGGGGGCCGTGCGGCCCCCCCACCCCAAAGCACCTTGTCCCCATGTTGATGAGGACAAGGGCCTCTTCCCGACAACCCTGGCCGTTGGTTGTCGGGGTCTGCGGGCGGGGGCTTATCGGAATCTGAGAGCCCCCTTTTATAAGGGGGCACTCAGATCCCGGCCCCCCACCCTATGTGAATGTACCCCCGGAGGATGCTGGGACTGTGACATCACAAGGGGGCGGGGTCACCATGTGACATGAGCATGTGACCCTGTCCCCATGTCCCTATATAAGTCCCAGCGCAGCGCGGCTCTGGCATTCCGGGCAGAGAGAGCATCGGGTCAACATCGGAAGAAGAAGAAGAACAAGAAGATGGACAAGAAGAAGAAGAAGGCGCCGGCGGCGCAGAAGACGACGACCGCCGCAAGAACAGAAGAGACCCCCGGAAGACCCCCGAAGACGGATCGAGACCCCCCAGACGACGGCGGCGACGACGAAGAAGGTAGCCGGACTTCCCCGCTCGGTAACAGAGCTTGGTAAATGGCGGGGGAGTCCGGCGAGAAGACCCCCAAGACGGAAGAAGACCCCCGGAGCAGTGCAATAAACTATTTTTTCAAAAGTGTGGGTGTTTTTTTACTTTACATTTTACACCTTAGGTGAATGGGTAGGGGTACATCGTACCCCATACTCATTCACATAGGGTGGGGGGCCGGGATCTGAGTGCCCCCTTATAAAAGGGGGCTCTCAGATTCCGATAAGCCCCCGCCCGCAGACCCCGACAACCAATGGCCAGGGTTGTCGGGAAGAGGCCCTTGTCCTCATCAACATGGGGACAAGGTGCTTTGGGGTGGGGGGGGGGCGCACGGCCCCCCTTTCCCCAGGGCACCCCCCATGTTGAGGGCACGCGGCCTGGTACGGCTCAGGAGGGGGGGGGGGGCGCTCGTTCGTCCCCACCCCTTTCCTGGCCTGCCAGGCTGCGTGCTCGGATAAGGGTCTGACATGGATTTGGGGGGAACCCCCACGCCGTTTTTCGGCGTGGGGAGTCCCTTTAAATCCATGCCAGCTTACGGAGCTAGCGCGGCGGCATTTACTGCCTACGCTAGCTACGTAACCTGAAGTCACGTGCTAAATGAACGGACTTGCCGATGAGCGGCTAGTCCGTTCATTTTCAAAAGTCCCGCGGACTTGCCTACTAACGGCGGGATTGTCCGCCGGACTGCCAAGTCCAGCGGATAATTTTAAAACCAAACTTAAAACTTTGGTCCGCCGGACTTTGGCGCCAAAAAGTCCGCCGGCGCCCACACACGAGGGGATTATCCGCTGGACTTCAGTCCAGAGGATAATCCCGCGGGATAGTCCCTTCGTGTGTACGCGGCCTTAGATAGAATGACAATCAACAAGCACACAGATCAGTATTACACCAAAGAGTTCAGGTATTCTGGGCCTATGGTGGGGGAGTGTGTATCCCGGTAACAGAGAGCCTTTCCAACTGAAAGATATGTTCAATAACCCAGAGTGGGGAGTTCCCCAATACACATCTAGCTCAAAACCCCTGAGGCCCCATATACAGACATTAAAGGACATGGTAGCCATAGCAGACCCTACCTTTGAGGACACCATGGCTGCAGAGACCGTGTTCTCAGATGTCAACTTGTGGCTCGAGTGGATGAGGTACAGTGCAATTTTTCAGACGGAAAACCTTTCTATCGGATTTTCCGATCGTATGTATGCAATTCCGACACGCAAAATTCCGACGCATGCTCAAACAATTCGACACATGCTCGGAAGCATTAAACTTCCCTTTTATAGTGCCGTCAAACGTGTTGTATGCCGCAGTGTTATTGATCGTCGGAATTTGGTGTGACTGTGTGTAGGCAAGACAGTTTGAGCGAAATTCAGTCGGAATTCCGATGGGAAAACCATCAGAGCTTTTTCCGACGAGAATTCAGACCGTGTGTACGTGGCATTAGACATACCCCCTGAACATGAGACATGTTTCCTCAGCCTATTTACCAACACAACCACTAACCACTCCCTGTGTGAACATTGGAAGAAGGAATATCCCATAGTCACCAAGACCCCCAAGCCAGGAGAAGGTATCACCATATATCCTGGCAATTACACATGCTATGTACGATATCAGGGAGTAGGGAAATCTCTTGGGAATTTCACTAAGGGTTAATGTGGATATTATAGTGAGGTGTCTGCAGATCTGGTGCAAAATCAAATCCAGTCTTTGGGAGACGTGTACTGGATCTGCGGAGACAAGAAAATTAGAAACAGATTGACAGGACAGTGGACAGGAGAATGTGCACTGGCCAAGGGCATAATGCCTCTGCATATTTTCTCAGAGGCCACTGCACAGATAGAACCCGATGCCTAACAGGAGGTGTAGGAGTGCCCCAGCAGGGAGCCTTGACCCTTATTCATACATAGATGCCATAGGGGTCCCTAGAGGGGTCCCCGATGAGTTCAAAGCAAGAGCCCAAGTAGCAGCAAGATTTGAATCTCTGATCCCCATCATCACTGTAAACAAGACTGAAGATTGGATAAATGACATCTACTATAACCAACAAAGGTTTGTTAATTACACCAGAGATGCACTCCGAGGTTTAGCCGAACAACTAGAAGCCACTTCAATATGACCTTCCAAAACCATATGGCCTTATGACCCGTACACACGATCCGAATATCGTATGAAAACGATCGTCCGAGGGCAGATCGTAAGATTTTCGGATCGTGTGTACACTACTTCCGACAGCCGATCACGACCGTTCGTCCGATATTATTCGATCGGACATGCACGGAAATTTTCCTCGTACGATTCTAGATCGTATGATTTTCGTTTAGTCAGTATAGTTGTCGTCCAAAAATACAATACAAATACATTACAACACATGACATCAGTTCCAATTTTTTATTTTTTTTTCTATCGTACGAGAATTTTCGTGACTTTATTGGCTATTCAATTACTACTTGCGATTGTTAACCGAAAAACGGTCGTACGATTGGTCGTACGATATTCGGATCGTGTGTACGGGCCATTAGATATGTTCCTAGCTGAAAAGGGGTGCGTGTGCAAAATGTTACCTGACACAAGTACATGCTGTACCTATATCCCAGACAACACTGGTCCAAATGGTAAAGTGATTTTAGCCATCCGTAAACTTGAGGATTTGTTCAAGGAGTTAAAAGAGAATTCAGGGCTCACTAACCCCTGGGATCAAAACTTCAGCTGGATCAAGGGGGATGGCAGGGATTATTGACACAGATAGGAATAGCCATTTTGATAATAGCTGCCATAGTCTGCTGTATTCTCCCCTGCCTTAAAGCGGGATTCCACCCTTTATTCCACCCTTTATTCAAAACCCTCCCCCCCTCCGGTGTCACATTTGGCACCTTTCAGGGGGGAGGGGGGTGCAGATACTCCGGTCATAAACTCCCACGGGAGTTTACGCCACTTCCTGTCCACACGTGTCCCGGCAGACAGCGCATGCGCAGTAGGGAACCGGGAAGTGAAGCCGCAAAGGCGACACTTCCTGATTCCCTCAACGAGAATGGTGCCGGCAGCAGCAGAGAGCCGAGCAATTGATCGGCCTCTGCTGCCGACATCGCTGGAACCTGTGACAGGTGAGTGTCCATTTATTAAAAGTCAGCAGCTGCAGTATTTGTAGCTGCTGGCTTTTAAAAATTTTAATTCAGGTACAGTCCCGCTTTAAGAAGTGTGTAGAAAAAGCTGTTGACCAGTCCACTCCCACGTTTGTGAATCAGGAAATACCAAATAATGATTATGAGATGCCAGATGATGATGACTACGTAAGACTTGATGATAATTATGTGAGATCTTACCCTCAATTACAAACACTCCCTCCCCGAGATGTAACACCATAGGGCTATAGGGACAGATAGCACCTGATTGCACTTCTCAAGCTGTATCGAGGGGGGTGGTGAACTAGTTAGTGCCAGTCTCTATATACAGCCTAAAAGAGTTGCCAGGAGAATGGGCCAGGTGAGTAGGATTTCTAGATGCAGGGTCAGATTGAAATAGACAGTTTCAAGGGGGGAACTGTAATGGATGTGATTAAGGGAATCATGAAACGTCTATTCCAATGTATATATAAGTATATGTTTTGTATCTCTATCATATATCAGCTTTTACGCTTATCAGCCTTAAGACATATTCAGATATTTTGCAAAGCTCGCCCTTCCCTTGCTTAGGAACTGGACTGACTGCAACAGTTAACATAAGTTCACGCCTGCTTCCGAGAATACATTCAAAATATAACAGCATAACACCAACGGTTTAAAAAAGAAGCAAGAACATGGCGACTTCCTTGTGGACGTCCCAGCTAAAGGCCAAAACTTTATCACATATTTTGTCCTAATGTATTTATTGTGGCTGTTTTTGTGGTTTGCATGTGCTAGTCTTGTTGATGTATCTCAATCTTTAATGAAATTGTATAAAAGTCTTGAGAAGCAGAAATATTACACAGAAGTTTTTTATTCTGAACTGGTGTCAGAGTGTTCACTTCAGAGCGTGCATGCTTTTATATTCAATCTGATCAGGGGTAGCTATAATAATATCGGACTTTTGTTCTGATCCAAAACACTATGTACAGAGTGCAGAGTTCAGGGATGCACTGTGTACAGAGTGCAGGGTTGAGGAGTGCTCTACATACAGAGTGCAGGGTTAAACTCTCCTTCACAGGCTGTCCACATCTCACTTAATAGAAACACAGAAAAGTGACCATCGAGTCTGCCCAATTGTTTTTGTTTTTCTTTCCATTAACTTTTTTGTCTGAGTATAGATCTATGTTTGTCCCAAGCATGTTTGAAGCCATTTACTGTTGACTGTTTCACTACCTCTGCTGAAAGTTTATTCCAAGCATCAACTACACTTTCAGTAAAATAATACTTTCTAAAATTAGTTTTGAACTTTTCTCCAATTAGTTTGAGGTCATGTCCCCGTGTTCTTTGATTTTGGTTTCATATAAAAAAAAAACTGCCCTCCTGAACCTTATTCACCCCCTTGATGTATTTAAAGGTTTCAATAATTTCTTCCCTTTCCCTTCTTTCCTCCAGACTGTATATATTTAGTTCCTGAAGTCACTCTTGATATGTTTCATCCCCCAGACCTTTCATCATTTTTGTTTGCCGTCTCTGAACTTGTACTATTTTATCAATATCTTTCTGTAAGTGAGGTCTCCAGAACTGGACACAGTATTCTAAATGAGGTCTCACTAAAGATCTATTTATGGGGTATCAAAACATCCTTTCTCCTGCGGGTGATCCCTCTAGTGATGCATCCTAAAATTCTATTCACTTTTCCCACTGACTGGTCACACTGTTTGCTAATTTTTGCAATCACCGGAAATAATTTCCCCCAAATCTTTTTTCCTCTGTAGTACTGACCAACACTGTACCCCCAATGTTGTACTCTCTCAAGGGATTATTTTTCTCCTAGGTGCATTTTTTTACATTTAGAAACACTGAACCACAGTTCCACCCCCCCTCGGCTCTGGCCTCTGCACCAATCTCCCCTATGCCCCACCTCTGCACATACCTCCTTCCACAGCCCTTGTTTCTTCCCCCCAAAAGGTTCCTTGCATCTCACCTTCCTGGCCTTTTCCTAGTACATCCCAACAGTGTAGCTGGCTCCACCTCTCCCTCTCACTTGCAGGGAGCTTATTGGTTGGCATCTATACCCGCCAGGGATCTGTGAGAGTTGCAAACTGCCAAGAGGAAAGCTTTGACTTTTATCCGACTTCCATGATATTGAATGGGCTGAAAACGGACCAAAGTCCGACCAAAGTAGTGCAGGAACCTTTTTTCAAAGTCGGACTGACTATTGTTGGACCAGTTAAGACGGCTCTCATGGGAAACCATTGATTTGTACACATCATGCATCATGTGCTCCCAAAGTCAGAACGTATGTCGTGCCAGTGTGAACCGGGCCTAAACCTTACATTAAGGCAAGCAGCCATTTTCCAAATCAAGTGTAATTTTTGCAAGCGCTAGACAACAGAAATGCCAGTGAACAATGGCAGCTTATAGTCTTAGGTTACTGAAATTTTTGCACTCATAGTTGTACTGCTAATGTCATGTTAACCACTTGCCACCCGCCCTATTGTAAAAAGACGTCGGCAAAGTGGTTTTAAAATCCTGACAGGACGTTATATGACGCCCTCAGGATTTTGAGCCGCTGCGCGCCCCGGGGGTTCGCATTGCGGCGATCGTTGTTGTGGGGTGTCAGTCTGACACCCCACAACAACGATCTTGGTAAAGAGTCTCAGACGGAGACTCTTTACCACGTGATCAGCCGTGTCCAATCATGGCTGATCACAGTGTAAAAAGGAAGAGCCGGTGATCGGCTTTTCCTCACTCGCGTCTGTCAGACGCGAGTAGAGGAGAGCCGATCGGCTGCTCCTCTGACATGGGGGGTCTGTGCTGATCGAGCACAAGGTATGCCACCCTAGACCACAATGGATGCCAATCAGTGCCCACAATGGATGCCAATCAGTGCCCACAATGGATGCCAATCAGTGCCCACAATGGGCATCACTGATTGGCATGCATTATTGTTTGGCACTGATAGGCAGCATTGTTTTGTACTGATGAATGCCAATCAGTGCCTATTCGTGCCACCTATCAGTACCCATCCGTGCCACCTATCAGTGCCCATACATGCCACCTATTAGTGCCCATTTATGCTCATCCGTGCCGCCTATCCATGCCCATCTGTGCCGCCTATCCATGCCAATCCGTGCCAATCCGTGCCAGCTATCAGTACCAATTTGTGCCACCTATCAGTGCCCATCCGTGTCGCCCATCAGTGCCGCCTATCAGTGCCTATCAATGCCACCTCAGTGCCATTTCATTGGTGCCACCTCATCGGTGCCCATCAGTGCCGCCTTATCAGTGTCCATCAGTGAAGGAGAAAACTTACTTATTTACAAAGTTTTCAAACTGAAACAAAAAAGAAAAACATATTTTTTTTCTAAATTTTCGGTCTTTTTTTATTTGTTCAGCAAAAAATAAAAACCGCAGAGGTGATAAAATACCGCCAAAGGAAAGCTCTATTTTTGGGAAAAAAATGATAAAAATTTCATTTGGGTACAGTGTAGCACACCGTGCAATTGTCATTCAAAGTGCGACAGCGCTAAAAGCTCAAAATTGGTCTGGGCAGGAAGGTGTTTAAGTGCCCTGTATTGAAGTGGTTAAACTCAATTATTATATAATGCCATGCACATTCTTGAATTTACCTCTGGTTGTATTGGGCCCTCCAAGCCTGTCTAGTCACCTCATAGCAATTACTGACCCAACAGTGGTGACCAGTCTATTGACTTGCACACAATTAATCTTTTGCTTGCAGAGACTTTATTTAGAATCTTCACAGCAGGCTGTACATATTTTACCATATAGGCTTGCTCAGGAGACTTATGCATGCTTCATATTGCTGATACTACAAATAGAAGAAGAAGGAAAAAGAGGCACAAGGGTAGCACAATAATGCTGAATTTCAAACAAACCAATTTTTCTGAACTGTGGTCATTACTACATAACATCAATTGGGACCAAATACTAGAAACATTGAACATGGAAGAAAAATGAGAATGCTTTAGGTACATATCAAACAAAGGTATCACACAGTGCATTCCAATGGGCAATAAAAATAGAAGAGTGAAGGTTAACTAGGTAGCTAATGTAAAAAGCCTCATTAAAGAGGCGTGCCCACAAAAAAAAAATGTAAAAGTCAGCAGCTACAAATACTGCAGCTGCTGACTTTTAATAATCACACACTTACCTGTCCCAGGGTTCAGCGATGCAGGGGAACGAGGCCCCCTCTAGTTCCCCGCTCCGCTTGCGGCGTCTGCATTCTTAATGCGGGCATCCGGCTGTGGCTTCACAGCCGGGCACCCACTGCGCATGCGCGAGCGGCGCTGTGCGCCGTGATTCAACGCTCAGTCATCTGGGACACGTGACAGGTCCCAGATGACTGTGCGCCGCCGAGGGGAAGTGATGTCAGTGCCCGGGCACTGAAGGTGGCAGACTACGAGGGACCCCCCTAGCAACAGGCATTTAGAGGTGAGTAAAAAAAAATTTTTTTTCCAATTTTTTTTTTTCTTTTTTTTTTACGATTTTTAAGTCATATTTTTTTTTTTTTTGGTGGCAACACCACTTTAAAAAGAAGAAAATGGCCTTTAAAAAATATAAAGGGGTGAGTTATCGTCAGCATTCCAACACTACAAGGATGTACTAAATGCCTTCTTCTCTGCAGTTTTTACGCAAGAAAAAAGAGGGGTATACTGACCACGACAGCACTGTTAGTGACACATCACAGGGCATACCCTTGTAGCTAACAGAGGCCGGAGTCAAGGAAAGACGACAAGCACTAAATTTATTCTTGCTGGAGAAGCTACGCTTGAGAGAGGACATGATAGCGATTTACAAATACTTCAATGGTGTTTCCAGCATAGTAAAAAAACTATTCAGTTCCAGGCAGTGTAAGAGGACATGGGGCCACACACTGAGATTGGGTGAGAAGCGGTTTAATGTTAAACAGCACAGGCGGTTTTCACTGTCAGGGCAATAAGGATGTGGAACTTTCTTCCTTGTTGGTGGCAGAGAGGAGTATGGATATTTTTAAAAGACTCTTGGATGTGCATCTTAAAGAGGAGTTCCCATAAAAAAAAAAATTAAAAGTCAGCAGCTACAAATACTGCAGCTGCTGACTTTTAATAATCGGACACTTACCTGTTCCAGCGATGTGGGTATCAAAGCCCCGCTCGTCTCCCCCTCCGTTTGGCGGCGCTGGCATTGTAACTGTGGGCACTCGGCTGTGGCTTCATAGCCGGGCCGGGCGCCGCGCACTGTGATTGGCCGCTCAGTCATCTGGACCTGTAACGTGTCCCAGATGATTGACGAGAGGGAGGGGGCAGAGCTGAGCCCTTCCTGCACCGAGGGGAAGTGATGTCACCAGCCCAGGCACCGAAGAAGGCAGGCTACGAGGGACCCCCCTAGCAACAGGCATTTTAAGGTGAGTAAAAAATGTGCAACACCACTTTAAAGAACACAACATACAGGGATATGGGAAATAAGTTTAGACACTGACACACGTACACCTACACAGGTTGAACTGAAAGGACTATTGTCTTTATTTAACCTTATCTACTATGTAAACAATCCTTAAGTATATGATAGTGCCGTACATGTATACAGTATCTCACAAAAGTGAGTACACCCCTCACTTTTTTGTAAATATTTTATTATATCTTTTCATGTGACAACACTGAAGAAATTACACTTTGCTACAATGTAAAGTAGTGAGTGTACAGATTGTATAACAGTGTAAATTTGCTGTCCCCTCAAAATACCTCAACACACAGCCATTAATGTCTAAACCGCTGGCAACAAAAGTGAGTACACCCCTAAGTGAAAATGTCCAAATTGGGCCCAAAGTGTCAATATTTTGTGTGGCCAACATTATTTTCCAGCACTGCCTTAACCCTCTTGGACATGGAGTTCCCCAGAGCTTCAGGTTGCCACTGGAGCCCTCTTCTACTCCTCCATGACAACATCACTCCATGACAGAGCTGGTGGATATTAGAGACCTTGCACTCCTTCACCTTCCGTTTGAGGATGCCCCACAGATGCTCAATAGGGTTTAGGTCTGGAGACATGCTTGGCCAGTCCATCGCCTTTACCCTCAGCTTTTTTTTTTAGCAAGGCAGCGGTCGTCTTGGAGATGTGTTTGGGGTCATTATCATGTTGGAATACTGCCCTGTGGCCCAGTCTCCAAAGGGAGGGGATCATGCTCTGCTTTAGTATGCCACAGTACATGTTGGCATTCATGGTTCCCTCAATGAACTGTAGCTCCCCAGTGTTGGCAGCACTCATGCAGCCCCAGACCATGACACTCCCACCACAATGCTTGACTGTAGGCAAGACACACTTGTCTTTGTACTCCTCACCTGGTTGCCACCACATACACTTGACACCATCGGAACCAAATACTTTTATCTTGGTATCATCAGACCACAGGACATGGTTCCAGTAATCCATGTCCTTAGTCTGCTTGTCTTCAGCAAACTGTTTGCAGGCATTCTTGTGCATCATCTTTAAAAGAGGCTTCCTTCTGGGATGACAGCCATGCAGACCAATTTGATGCAGTGTGCAGCGTATGGTCTGAGCACTGACAGGCTGACCCCCCACCCCTTCAACATCTGCAGCAATGCTGGCAGCACTCATACGTCTATTTCCCAAAGACAACCTCTGGATATGACGCTGAGCATGTGCACTTAACTTCTTTGGTCGACCATGGCGAGGCCTGTTCTGAGTGGAACCTGTCCTGTTAAACCGCTATATGGTCTTGGCCACCATGCTGCAGCTCAGTTTCAGGGTCTTGGCAATCTTCTTATAGCCTAGGCCATATTTATGTAGAGCAACTATTTTTTTTTCAGATCCTCAGAGAGTTCTTTGTCATGAGGTGCCACGTTGAACTTCCAGTGACCAGTATGAGAGAGTGAGAGTGATAATACCAAATTTAACACACCTGTTCCCCATTCACACCTGAGACCTTGTAACACTAACGAGTCACATGACACCGGGGAGGGAAAATGGCTAATTGGGCCCAATTTGTACATTTTCACTTAGGGGTGTACTCACTTTTGTTGCCAGCGGTTTAGACATTAATGGCTGTGTGTTGAGTTATTTTGAGGGGACAGAAAATTTACACTGTTATACAAGCTGTACACTCACTACTTTACATTGTAGCAAAGTGTCATTTCTTCAGTGTTGTCACATGAAAAGATATAATAAAATATTTACAAAAATGTGAGGGGTGTATTCATTTTTGTGAGATACTATATATCATATCATATATATATATATATGTCATACAAATTTCATTAAGCCAACCACCAAATAATGCAGATTATTGATTACATTGGCGGAACAGGCCTACCAGAATGCTCAAGGAGGAGAAATGTGCTAAATCAATCGTGTGTCGGGTTCCCAGAGTAGAAGCACCAAAATCATGCCTCAAAATCATGAGGTATTTGTGACCATAGGAGGGACATACAGTAAACTCATTAACTATAATACATAAATATTGCCATATTCACATGCTGTATCTACCTAACATAGGTAATCCCTATGAGAAGAACAACATGGCCTATAAATTACCTTTATCAGACTTGAGTGTATCTGTCACTTGTAGTTCCCTGAGGGAATGTGTCTAATGGAGCTCCACAAGACACCCTCCAGCAGGAGAACCAATAACTGCTCACTGAAAACTAGCAACCAGAGGGCAATCTCGATCTTTGAAAGATGTAACCTTAAATGACATGAAGGCTTTAAATGAACCTAATGAAACTCTGGGGTAATGTAATGTTGATGAGGATTTACCTCCAGACTCCGAGGCTTTATCATTTGTCCCTATGAGTACTGTCTCTACTGATACACATCACAATCCTTCTCCTCCCAAATCCCAGGCATTCCCACTACTGCAGGAAAACCTAAATATTTGGGCTTTCATGCAACAAGTCACCAAGGAAATCCAACAGACTAAATGGAAAAGAACTAAATTCAACTCCAGCACAACAGAAGGCAGTCTCCACTCTACAGCAGGGCAAACATTTAATCATAAAAAACCCTCAGACAAAGGAGGAAATCTAGTTGTGATGGACCATACCCAGTATGAGAAAATGGTCATGGACTTCCTAAACAATCGTGATTGGTACAAGAGAGTCTCTGAGGGTTTTTTGAAACAGGTGATCCTGCAGTATAGAAGTCTATATTATTTGGTGGTTTACCTAATGAAATTTGTATTATATATATATATATATATATATATATATATATATATATATATATATATATGATATAAGCAGCAGCTAGATATTCTTTCACCCGGGGCAAAGACATGGTTCGGGCAGTGGACAGTGTCAATAGTTTTTTCCTTTATTATTTGTTAAATTATTTTTTTCATTTTTTTAGGAGCCCTGTTGGTAGGCTTTGGTGATATATTGGAGATGGGAGGTCCTGGTGTTTATTTGGGGGAGATGGGAGGTACTGGTGCTCAGTAGAGGAAGATGGGTGTCCTGGTATTATGTCGGGGGAGATGGGAGATACTGGTGCTCAGTCAGGGGAGATGGAGGGTACTGGTGCTCAGTTGGGGAGATGGGGATCCTGGTGTTCAGTCAAGGAAGATGGGGGGGTCCTGGCACTCAGTGGGGGGAAATGGGGTGTCCCGATGCTCGGCGGGGGGAGATGGAGGGTCCTGGTGCTCAGTGGGGGAGATGGAGGGTCCTGGCACCCCCGAGGGGGAGATGAGGGATCTGGAGCTCAGTGGGGGAGATAGGATAATGGAGTTCAGTTGGGGGAGATGGGGGGACTTGATGCCCAGTCAGGAAGATGGGGGGTCTGAATTTTCTTTGAATTTACCAATTTTTTTTTTCGATTTGAATGTGGCAACGTGAACAAACAAAGAATTCCAATCACTCTTTAACTCACCATTGGCACAACTAAAACAGCATTATTTCAAAATGGTACTCTAATAACACACACAGTCTTTGATTTCAGAAATACGTGTAAAGTTAGAATTTGACTGGAGTTCGGGACCTGGTGCTCAGTGGGGGAAGAGGGTTTCCTGGTGCTCAGTGGGGGAAGATGGAGGAACCTGGTGTCCAGTGGGGGTAGATGGGGGTCCAGGTGCTCAGTGGGTATAGATGGGGTTCCTGGCACTCAGTGGGGGAACAAGGGGGCCCTGGTGCTCAGTTGGGGGAGATGGGGGGTCTGCTGCTTCGTGAGGGGACAGGGGAGCACTGGTGCTCAGTGGATGAAGATGGAGGTCCTGCGCTTAGTCGACAGCCCCCAGGCTCTCAGGGGTTAAACAGGAGCCAATGTACCAATAAAATAAGTACAATTATGCTCAGTTCTCAGTTTGTGTGCCTATCTGGGCTGGGAGTCACACACTGAGGTGTCCCCTTTACGGTCCTGTAGGTGCCATCAGCTGATCTCCCCAGGCTGTGGATCACAACAAGTGCCATCATTTCCGATGATCTCATCTTCATAGGCAGTGCAGATGCTTTCAACAACTCCCTCCCAGGTACTACTGGATCCCTTCTTAGCCTTATTCAGACTTTGCTCCCACGGGGTCCCGACTGGATCGCTTCAAGGCAGCGCTGCAGACTGAATTCCCATTCGGTGTGAAAAAGTGTTTGCCCCCTTCCTCATTTCCTGTTCCTTTGCATGTTTGTCACACTTAAGTGTTTCGGAACATCAAACCAATTTAAACAATAGTCAAGGACAACACAAGTAAACACAAAATGCAATTTGTAAATGAAGGTGTTTATTATTAAAGGTGAAAAAAAATCCAAACCATCATGGCCCTGTGTGAAAAAGTGATTGCCCCCCTTGTTAAAACATACTATAACTGTGGTTGTCCACACCTGAGTTCAATTTCTCTAGCCACACCCAGGCCTGATTATTGCCACACCTGTTCACAATCAAGGCATCACTTAAATAGGAGCTGCTTGACACAGTAAGGTCCACCAGAAGATCCTTAAAAGCTATACATCATGCCGAGACCCAAAGAAATTCAGCAACAATTGAGAAAGAAAGTAATTGAGATCTATCAGTCTGGAAAGGGTTATAAAGCCATTTCCAAAGCTTTGGGAATCCAGCGAACCACAGTGAGAGCCATTATCCACAAATGGCGAAGACATGGAACAGTGGTGAACCTTCCCAGGAGTGGCCGGCCGCCCAAAATTACCCCAAGAGCGCAGCGACGACTCATCCAAGAGGTCACAAAAGACCCCACAACAACGTCCAAGGAACTGCAGGCCTCACTTGCCTCAGTTAAGGTCAGCGTTCATGCCTCCACCATCAGGAAAAGACTGGGCAAAAATGGCCTGCATGGCAGAGTTCCAAGGAGAAAACCACTGCTGAGCAAAAAGAACATCAAAGCTCGTCTCAATTTCTCCACAACACATCTTGATGATCCCCAAGACTTTTGGGACAACATTCTGTGGACCGATGAGACAAAAGTGGAACTCTTTGGAAGGTGTGTGTCCAAGTATATCTGGCGTAGGAGGAACACTGCATTTCAGAAAAAGAACATTATACCAACAGTAAAATATGGTGGTGGTGGTAGTGTGATGGTCTGGGGCTGTTTTGCTGCTTCAGGACCTGGAAGACTTGCCGTGATAAAAGGAACTATGAATTCTGCTGTCTTCCAAGAGATCCTGAAGGAGAATGTCCGACCATCTGTTCGTGTACTCAAGCTGAAACGAACTTGGGTTCTGCAGCAGGACAATGATCCTAAACACACCAGCAAGTCCACCACCGAATGGCTGAAGAAAAACAAAATGAAGACTTTGGAGTGGCCTAGCCAAAGTCCTGACCTGAATCCTATTGAGATGTTGTGGTATGACCTTAAAAAGGCCGTTCATGCTCGAAAACCCTCTAATGTAACTGAATTAGGACAATTCTGCAAAGATGAGTGGGCCAAAATTCCTCCAGGATGCTGTAAAAGCCTCATTGCACGTTATCGCAAACGCTTGGTTGCAGTTGTTGCTGCTAAGGGTGGCCCAACCAGTTATTAGGTTTAGGGGGCAATCACTTTTTCACACATGGCCATGATGGTTTGGATTTTTTTTCACCTTTAATAATAAACACCTTCATTTACAAATTGCATTTTGTGTTTACTTGTGTTGTCCTTGACTATTGCTTAAATTGGTTTGATGTTCTGAAACACTTAAGTGTGACAAACATGCAAAGGAACAGGAAATGAGGAAGGGGGCAAACACTTTTTCACACCATTGTTTGTTCTTCTATTTGTAGCATCAGCAATATGCAGCTTTCATAAGACTTCTGAGGAAACCTATATGGTGGAACACGTAGAGCGGAAGCTGCTGCACTGCTGTTCATAACTGCATAATCTCTTGTGATGGTATTTATATTATAATTTTTATTGAATTTTACTTTTTTTGTGAGTATGTGAAGTAGTTGTTTCTGGTACCTCTAAAGTCCCATTCTAACTCTTGATTCCCGTAAGGAAGAAGATCAGAATGCCACACCCAGGAAGAGCAAAGGAATGTAGCTTGCTACTGCCATAATGTTGAAGGTCATCTAGACCTGGGGTTCATCCCTGAATATTCCAACACTGGGAAATGCCACCTATGGATCCCCTTCATCATGCATAGAGACCTTTGCAGGTATGCAGGGGCAGCAAATAGCCTGAGTTAGGAGTAGGGATATAGAAAAACCTTGTTCTTGAATGTTGGACTTGGAGATGTTTATTTTGCACTTTTATAAATAAAGCTTTGAAAATTTGTTCCAGTCTGGTCTGAAGTTACTCAAGGGGTATAATGCAAGTAACCACTGGCACACATGATCTGTAGTTTGAGTCAGAACACATTGTGGTATAAGGTTGCCTACGGTAACAGACGTCTACCAAGCAGCCTGTCATTAAGCATGTGCCTGGGAGGGTATGTTAACCTCTTCCAGGAGGGAGTTGTTGTCAGCACTCTCTCTGTGAGTGGTCTGTCTCCCAGAGCAACAGGAGTGGACTCGCGTCACAAAGGCCCCCAGCCTGTACGGAAGAGTTTACTAAAGTTAAGTGCTAGGTGCACAACAGGACCCCATACCATTACTAGGAGTGAGGTATAGTGATACACTGTATGGGTGGATGTGAACAGGGCTTGACATCTCCCTTCTAAGTGCAAGATTAAATACTGTTTACGGAGTTACTGAAATATTTCTTGCTTTTTTTATGTGAAATGTGATTTAGATTCTAAGTGCAAGTTACAGAGAAGATTCATCTCTAAAATCTAAAAAAGTTTATCTCTAAAAACAGAGGCCGGCCTTAAGGTTGAGCATTCCCCCACAGTGGCCTCAGCCTTGTCCCAGGGCATTGATGGAATGGCACAGAGTAAAGTTACCCCGGTTGTAATTCAGAGAATCCCCCCTAGTGCCTAGCATAGCCCAGAAGACCCCATATGCATTTAGCATTGGAGGAACAAAAATAAATGTAAAGTTTATATAATGTAGATTACAATAATAGTAATGTGTTACAAACAATGTTTCTACAATTTTCCTCATTGTCTAAATCACATTCCAATTTAGCTTGAGAGGGAAAAAAATGTAAAACATATATATATATATATATATATATATATATTATTTTTTTTTTAAGAATACGATAGAAGAAATGCCACACATAGCATATGTAGTAGTTATACACTTTCTTGCAGACCTCATTGGCTAAATCACATTTCACATAAAAAAAGCAAGAAATATTTCAGTAACTCCATAAACAGTATTTAAGCACTAGGCTAGGCTAGGATACATTTTGATACATTTTGAACAGAGGGATAGCAGTCACCTTTTATTAAAAATATCAACTTTAGAGTGCAATTATTTCACAGAAAAAAATACAGCTAAATACTATACTGACTGTAGAAGCCGTAATTAGAAAATGATTTGGCCTCATTTTAAGAAACCAAGTAGCTTTTAATAAAAAATCAACAATTGAGTGTGTTACATCACCAAAAAAGAGCAAACTATTTTACTGACTCGCACAGTATGTAAGCACTTTTACTAGACCATGGTTTAATGGGGAGAGACCATGCAGGTTTTAATAAAGAAGTCACAGTACACCATTTCAGAAATACAAAAGCCACAAATATTTTTGATTGATGGAGCACCACAATAGGCTGAAAAGTAAGGAACACAGAGCATGATTTAATGTTCAGCAAACACTCTTTATGTGTTGAAACTTGAGCATCAGAATACACTGCAAACTTTGAGGATCAAGTTTGGGCCTGCAGAAAAAATAGCCCAAATGTTGCCCTTGAGGAGCCACCACAAATTTTGATGTGCAACCTACTGACCCTGCAGAAAAAATGCACACATTTGGCAGCTGGGGAACAGCAGAAACATTAGGTATGGCATCTTGACAGTGCTGGAGCACCAGAATAGGGTGATAGGGTCAGCTCCAAATGGTAATGCTGGTAGGCCTGCAGTAACACAGAGTATGGTTATTGTGTCAGACCATCAGTGGTCTAGTAAACTGTGTCTAAGGATAGGCAGATTTTTTTTTCTGTCACAAAAAACACAAAACCACCCACTGTACTAAATGCCCGTTCTGAAAGCACACTGGTTGCAGGGCAGCTCAGCACGTCAATTGCATACTACGCAACCTAGGCCTAGTCTTCAATACCCAAATGTCAAGGGGGTTGCCCATTCTAAGGATGTCTACATGATCAGAGATTTCATTATTTAAGTACCAGCAGCTAGGCCCATGCAGTGATTAAAAACCCCTTGAAGCCAGCATAACACATACAGTATATGCTGCCTCACTGCACTGGGCTTTTTGCCATGGGGCTGCATATATACATATCTGTCTGTGTGCTGGGAACGTGCTGCACAGCGCCCTCAAGGCACAGAGACCGAGGTCTCCCCTTACTAACGATTGGGACCCGGAACACCAGAAATTGGGTCACCTGACCTCTGTGGTAGTCCCTGATTGGCTACCATAGTGATCAGTCACTGTGAAGCCAGGATCTGTGTTTCTCTGTGAATGGAGAGGAAGGGTACATTGTATCTTTCTCTCTCCTTGCAGAGAAAAACAAAATGTGTGTGTGCAATAGATAAATAAATAATAATAATACAAAATAAAAAGAAAAAATAAAGAAAAAAAATACCTAGATCAAGGTTTGATCTAGGTCGGTGCCAGGGTTAGTGTTTGGGTCAAGTAATGTTCAAAGGTCAAGATGAGGGTCAATTATGAGGGTCAGTATATTTTGGACATTTATGGTGATGATAATGATTTTTTTTACTATTTTGGGCCAGTTTTCCTTTGATAATAAAATAAAAAAAAAAAACAGGAGATACCCCAAAGTATAATCCACCTGGATACAAAAAGTAGTTGTGATGATATGTACAGTTTTACCAACCCATGTGAAAGTTGAAAAATTGTGCTTAGGCATTAATATTTGTTTTACCCTTAGGCATGAAGGGGCTAAAAAAGGACTATAAAAGCCTTACTTAGGCAGCCACCATCACCGCTGCTCTTCCCTTCACAAACCGTACAATCTAAACCATGTTGACCATTAGGGATGAGCTTTGTGTTCGGGTCGAACATGAGTTTGACTCGAATATTGGCTGTTAGCCCGGTCATCGAAAAACGTTCGCGCCAAATTCGAGCGGCGCGTAACGGCCCATAATGCACTGCGGGAGCGCAGTGCTTTGCTGTCTGATGATTGGCCAAGCATACACTATGACCCGCATTCTTTGGCCAATCACAGCACCGTCAGCAAAGAGAGCCATAATTGGCCAAAGGCAAATTTCCCTAACCCAGTTGCTAAACCGTAGAAAGAAATTCAGTCCCAGCCATCCACATGCTCAGCAGCTGAATGCTAGCTTGGCTAAATTTGTTGCACTCCAGCTTCTGCCTTTTCAGCTGATAGACTTTGCCCCCATGAATTTGTGGAATGTGTGGTTCCTAAATGCCATTTCTTTTTACGGAAGGCCATTCCTTGCTCTCTACCGGCATGTGGAAGTCAATGTCTTGGCCTCGTTGGACAGGTCGGTCAGAGGTATGGTGCATATTACCACTAACTCATGGTCCAGCAGGCATGGACAGGGACGTTACTTTTCTTTCATGGCGCACTGGTTAACTCTGCTGGCAGCTGGGAAGGATGCAGGACAGGGTGTAGTATTGTTGGAGCTTGTTCCGCCACTATGCCTCCAAAATGCTAGTAGTGGTGATTCTGCCACACCTCTCTCCTCCACCTCCCCTCTTCTTCTTCCTCTATGGCCTCTTCCTCTGCAAATTTCTCCTCAGAACCAGCGGTGCTCCATAGGCGTTCAAGGGGCTACGCAAGCACTCAGGCAAAAAGATGCCATGCAGTGCTTGAGTTGGTCTGCTTAGGGGACAGGAGCCACACTGGGGCAGAGATTCTGTCAGCTCTGCAGGGGCAGACTCAGAGGTGGTTGACGCCACGCCAGCTTCAGCCAGGAATGGTGGTTTGCGACAATGGCACCAACCTCATCTCCGCCCTCCGACAGGGACACTTGGCCCATGTTCCCTGTTTGGCTCACTTCCTTAATTTGGTGGTGCAGCAGTTCTTGTGCAGGTAACCGGGCTTACAGAATCTCCTGAGGCATAGTTCCGCCGGTCATATAATGCCAGTGCTCGGCTGGCTGACCTTCAAAAGGAATGAAAACTGCCCAAGAACCATCTCATTTGTGACATGCCCACCAGGTGGAACTCAACGTTGGCAATGCTGCAGCGCCTGCGAACGCAGCAGAGGGCCAGGGTCAGGGGAGCTTGGCTCTTTTTCACCACGCCACTGGCTACTGATCAAGGATGCATGCACTGTCCTGTCACCATTTGAGGAGGCCACGAGGATGGTGAGCAGTGAGAGTGCATGCATCAGTGATACTGTCCCTCTTGTCTTCCTGTTGGAGCACACGCTTCATGGAATAATGGACAGGGCACTTGAGGCAGAACAGAGTGAGGAAGAGGAGGACTTCCTTATCTCTCAATGCCCCCTTTATCCAGACAGTATCCCTGCGGGCCCGCCGACCACACAGGAAGATGAGGGGGAGAATTGTGTCAGCATGGAGGTAGAGCCTAGCACTCAGCATCAGCATCAGTCTTCAAGGGATCGTTTTCAGTCCCCAGAAACCCATGGACTTGTACGTGGCTGGGAGGTGGTGGCTGTGGATCATGTCATCCTTAGTGACCCAGAGGACTCCGGATCTAATGCGTCAGCAAACCTTCGCTCCCTGGCCTCCCTGATCCTGCAAAGCCTGCGAAAGGACCCTCGGATTCGTGGTATCAAGGAGAGGAATCATTACTGGCTGTCAACCCTTCTTGATCCACATTACAAGGGTAAGGTTGTGGAACTTATCCAGCCTTCGCAGAGGGAGCAGAGGATGAAACATCTTTGGGAGGCCTTGCAGAAAGGTTTGTGCAATGCGTTTCCAGAGCCTGGGAGGTTACAATTTCCTGGTCCTCCTGGACAACGTGTTGCTGAGGCTTCGGTCAGTCACAGAAAGAGCGGTAGAGAAGGTGGCCGTCTGACCGATGCGTTCAGACAATTCTTTAGTCCACAGCCCCAAGGTTTGATCGGTTCCAGCAACCATCGCCAGCGTCTGATTTACATGGTACAGGAATACCTAGGGGCAAGATCAGACTTGGAGATCTTTCCAACCTAAAATCCACTGGGTTACTGGGTGTTGAGGATGGATCACTGGCCAGAGCTTGCACAATATGCAATTGAGCTACTGGCCTGTCCTACATCCAGTGTTCTTTCTGAACGCACATTCAGTGCTGCTGGAGGCTTTGTAACCAATCACAGTGTGCGCCTGTCCCAGACTCAGTTGATCGGCTCACCTTCATAAAAATGAATCAGTCTTGGATCACCATCTACCAAGCATCTACCATCTACAAAGCACCTGATGTTGATGTAACTGATTCATTTTTCTATGAATGTGAGATCCCTTAAAGACTGCCTATGCTGAGTGACTATCGTGTTATGCTGAGTGACTGTCCTATTCCTCCTCAATGTTCATGTTGATAGCTTCTAAGAACATTGTTGTCTCAGGGCACCACCACCAGTGCCTAAGGCCCAATTAAACAGGGGCGTATAATTATAATTTTTGCTGTAATATTTCACAGCAGGGCTCGTTCTTGCGCTCAACTAGAGTATCTGTGAGGGGTTGCAGTGTTGTGGCATCACCACCAGTGACTAAGGCCCAATTTTTCTGCCCCTGTTTAACAGGGACGTGTAATTACAATTTTTGCTGTAATATTTCACAGCAGGGCTCGTTCCTGCGCACAGAACAAACCTACAGTCCCTGTCTTGTTTGGACCACCTGTATACTGCTGTTTAGAGTATATAGGGCCTGGGGGGCCCTCACCTTTTCTTTTTTTAATTTGAGTGCAGGGTTCCCCTTAATATCCATACAAGTCCCAAATGGCCTGGGAATGGGCTGGGGGGGGGGGGGGGGGGGCGGGGGTACCCATGCCGTTTTTTCTCAATAATTTTCATCCATATTGCCGGGACCCGACATTACATTATAGCCGCAAGCAGTTTTAAATGACTTTTATTCCTTTTGAAATGTCATTTTGTGCAGGGACTGGTCTGAACACAGGAAACACGTGCCACTTTATAGGCATACTATAGTCACCCCCCAGGTAAGATATTTAAAGGAATATTTCACTTTTATTTTTCCACTTTAAGCATTATTAAAATCACTGCTCCCAAAAAAAGTCAGTTTTTGAACCTTTTTTTTGCATTGATACATGTCCCCTGGGGTAGGACCCAGGTCCCCAAACACTTTTTAGGACAATAACTTGCATATTAGCCTTTAAAATTCGCACTTTTGATTTTTCACATTCGGGTCCCATAGACTTTAACGGTGTTCGAATGTTGATGCAAACTCTCGGTCCGTTCGCATGTTCTGCTGCGAACCGAACCAGGGGGGTGTTCGGCTTATCCCTATTGACCATGAACAGGGATCCTGCTGCACTCTGGATATTAAGAGGTTCCATAACTAACTAATGCGTTCTGTAGGTAGGAGGCTGAAATTTGGAGGAGAAAAAACATGCTGAGCTATGTGTTAAATGACACCTGTTTTTTTTCCGGCTTAGCATAAGTAGATATCCATATGTTCTTTACTAATAATTGCTACTCAATTGTATCAGTATTATGGTTTAAATAATCACTAATGTTTTCAACATTTTTGCAAGTTTTGTTTTCCCAATACATTTTTATAAGAACATTTGTCTTGCTCATCTGACTGTTTGGACGTGCTGTGTTCTAGTGAGTTGGAGAGCTCTGTGTAATTCTTTTTCAGTCATGCATCCATTCATCATATGGTTGAAGAGAGAGCATGGTGTTAGGCTGAGTTATGAGATAATTCTGTTAATGTCTATTTTTTATTTCAATATTTATATTTTCTTTCCATTTTTGAACTGAAAATACTGAAGGTCATGTTTGGAGATTTGTGCATTGGAAAAAACACTATTAAAATGGGACTTGTTATTAGGGATGAGCTTGATGTTCGGGTCAAACATAAGTTCGACTTGAACATCGGGTGTTCACCCGTTTGCCGAAGAGCATAAATTATGGGTCGTTCGCGGCAAATTTGAGCGCCGCCGAATGCCCTTTAAGCAGTGCATTGCTGTATGATGACTGGCCAAAGCATGCACCTGACCTGCATGCTTTAGCCAATCAAAGCACCCTCTGCTAAGAGAGCCATAATTGTCCAAATGCAGGGTGTCTTTGGCCAATCATGGCTCAGGGGGACTAAGTCCACACCCCACACTATATAAGGCTGCTTACACGGCGGCCATGTGTAGTGTTGTTGGTGTGGACAGAGAGATAGCTTGATTTAGATTAAGCAGGCAGGTTTTTCAGTTAGTGGCAATGTATTATATACAGTCAGTTTAGTATATATATATATATATATATATATATATATATATATATATATATACTCTGCATTTAGCATAGACTATATATTCAGTGTTTACTCTATATTCAGTCAGTGCAGGCAGTGTATCAATATATATATATATATACAGTCTCATATATATATATATATATATATATATATATATATATATATATACTATATACTCTGCATCCAGTGTAACCTATTTCTACAGTGCACTCCGTGGTGTACTGTTTCTAATACACTTCAGGCACTGTATTAATATATATATATATATATATATATATATATATATATATATATATATATATATATATATATACACACACACAGTCTCATATATATATATATATAGTCCCGATGAGATTGATTAAGGAGAGTAAAAAGTTTTCTGAGACACAAATGTCAATGTTTGAAAAATAATTTCAGGTTAAATTTTTGATATAATATTTCAATGCAGGGCCCGTTCCTGCGCCCAACAAGAGTATTTGTGAGGGGTTACAGTGTTGTGGCACCACCACTACCCAAGGCCCAGTTTTTCTGCCCCTGTTTAACAGGGGCATGTAATTACAATGTTTGATATAATATTTCAATGCAATTTTCTCTGAATATACATGTGCTGACAATTATCACCTGCACCTGTTGAATATTCAACCTCATGTCAGCGCTCACTCCCTTTTGGATGCAAAGACATCCATTTGCTTACCAGCATTTTAGTATATCACTATCCCTGCTGCTGTATACTATATGGTAAGCTTTTTGTTTCCCATAGGTGTGTGTTATTTCTACCATACTATTGTTGAAACTTTCTGATATTTTCAGTATAGGAACAATTGGCTATCTGCTTGTCTATTATGCATATACAGATTGTTACACTGTATGGACTAACTTGTTTTATACTGTATACATTAGTCTCTACCTTTTATTATAATGGAGGAATTTTTTCTCCCCACTTTGGATATGATCCTGAATATGTTAGCAGCATTTATTGGTATTGTGAACACCAGTTTAAACCTTTTCTGCATACGCAGTTTGGTGTACTACATCTACATAGTCTGCTGACTATATAGATATATTCATAGCTTCTGAATGGTTTAATATCCAGTGTCCCATACAGTGTAGTTTTTACACATTGATTATGTTACATTTAACAATACAATTCATACTTTGTTCATATATATATATATATATATGCCCTAACTGGGTGACTTTGCTGCTTGCCCCCATTTGGCCCGGGTTCTGTTGGGGAAACCATCTGCTACCAACTGACCTTACCAGAGCATCTATTGCCAAAAAATTGTGTTTATTGTTACGTTAATAATCTGTATTTGTATGTGATTTTGTTTTTTGTATATCTATTTCATTAGAATCCTATGCTTCTGAAGAAGCTTATCCTTACGCGCATGTGGAGCGACTAAACAAACATCCTGCACTCGGACTCACATCCTGACCCACAGCTTTCTCATAGCTACATCGTTATCTGGAGATCACTATAGGAATTTCAGTTCATTGGTCTTTTGATGTTGCTATGTTACTTGATATTATGCAACGTGGTGTCAGAGTTTTTTGTGTACAGGGTGTATTATAATTATTATCTCCAGCAAGTATTTTATATATATTCATATGTACTATGTATTTTACCTATGCTCCAAAGAAAAAAATGTTCTTACTTTTAGACTGTTTACCAGTGTGCCTTTAAAGTCCAACCACCTGGTTTCTATTTTTTTCTATTTCAATGCAGGACCCGTTCCTGCACCTAACAAAAGTATCTGTGAGGGGTTACAGTGTTGTGGCACCACCACCACTACCCAAGTCCCAATTTCTCTGCCCTTGTTTAACAGGGGCATGTAATTACCAATTTTTGATATATAGTGGAACCTCGGATTATGAGCATAATCCATTCCAGGAGAATGCTCCTAATCCAAAGTACTCGCATATCAAAGCGAGTTTCCCCATTGAAATCAATGGAAACGAAAATAATTCATTACGCATTGACTTCAATGGCATGCAATACCACATGAGGCCAGAGGTGGGAGGTGCCAGAGAACCTCGGAAATGGCCAGAAAGGCCCGAGGACACCTCGGCTGACCTCGGCAAACCTCGGAAAGACTCCGTTCCCGAGGTTTGCAGAGGTCAGCCGAGCTGTTCTCGGGCCTTTCCGTGCATTTCCGAACAGCGCTGATCGGTGCCGCTCAGCTCTGGCGCCCCCCCACCTCAGGCCAAATGCGGTACTGCACATGCTTTGATCTGAATCATGCTTGATTTGTGAGACAAGACTCGCAAACTGAGTTACGATTTTTAAAAATACAGTGCTCCTATTGTGAAACACTCGTTAACCACGTTACTCGCAATCCGAGGTTCCACTGTAATATTTCAACGTATGGCCTGTTCCTGCGCCCAACAAGAGTATCAGTGTGGGGTTACAGTGCCACCACCAAACGCCCAATATTTTTGCCCCTGTTTATATAGTATTTTACAGCAGGGCCTGTTTCTGCACCCACCAAGAGTAACTGTGAGGGCCACCAACACCTAAGGCACAATTTTCTGCAGAGTATATAGGGCAGGCCGTATAGTATATATACTGATATTCGGAGTATATAGTGCCTGAGGGCCCGGGGGACCCCCACGCCATTTTTTTTTACATTTGTGTGCAGGGTTCCCCTTAATATCCATACCAGACCCAAAGGGCCTGGTAATGGACTGGGGGGGGGGGGCATGCCGTTTTTTTCAATGATTTTCATCTATATTGCCGGGACCCAACAATACATTACAGCTGCAAGTAGTTTTAAATTACATTTTTTCCTTTAGAAATGTCATTATGCTGTGGTATTTTTCTAAACATGGGAAAGATGCGATGCTTTACAGGCATACTATAGACATCCCCCATGAATGATATTTAAAGGAATACTACATTTTTATTGTTTCACTTTAACCGCTTCCCGACCAGCGCACACACATATACGTCGGCAGAATGGCATGGACAGGCATAAGGGCGTACAGGTACGTCCCTATGAATATGCTGCTGTGACATCGCGTGTGCAACGCTGGGACGCGCACGCGCGTGCTGGTTGGGACCTCCGTGTGTCCAGTCACGGGTCCCCGCGATCGTCTCACGGGGAGGACGAACGGGGAGATGCGGAAGTAAACAGCATCTCCCCGTTCTGCCTAGCAACAAGTGACACTGATCTCTGCTCCCTGTGATTGGAGCAGAGATCAGTGACTGTCACACACAGCCACGCCCCCCACAGTTAGCAACACGCCCCTAGGACATACTTAACCCCTACACTGCCACCCCCTGGTTAACCCCTTCACTGCCAGTGTCATTTACACAGGAATCAGTGCATTTGTATAGCACTGATTGCTGTATAAATGACAATGGTCCCAAAAATGTGCCAAAAATTGTCGCTCCTTTTTTGTTTATAGTGCAAAAAATAAAAACCGCAGGGGTGATCAAATACCACCAAAAGAAAGCTCTATTTGTGGGAAAAAAGAACGTCAATTTTATTTGGGAGCCACGTCGCATGACCGCGTAATTCTCAGTTAAAGCGACGCAGTGCCGAATCGCAAAAAGTGCTCTGGTCTTAAGCCAGCAAAATGGTCCCGTCTGAAAGTGGTTAAGCATTATTAAAATCACTGCTCCTGAAACAACTTCAGTTTTTAAATCTTTTTTTGCATTGATACATGTCCCCTGGGGCAGGACCCGGGTCCCCAAACACTTTTTATGGCAATAACTTTCACTGAAAGAGTGCACAAGTTATAAAGAATTGACAATGAGGATTGATGCCTTCAAGCTATTGCTATGAGTGGTGGTTATTGTAAGGCTCATAAATGCAAAGAAATGGTATACAGAGGTCCAAAGGTCAGATGATGATGCAAGTTACAGACTGATGGCATTCAAAACTGTAGCGTGGAGCAGAAAAAAAAAAGGTTTGTACAGCAATACAAATAGCAAAAATTAAATATAACAGCCAATGAGAATCTTCTTTCACTGACCTTACTACAATTATCTGAAATCTGATTTGTTGTGTATAGTGTATACTGCGCTTTGCACATCGTCTATGCCTAAAGGCTTGAAGAAGCCATGGAAGAAAATACTACAAAACATTACCATTATTGCAACATTGTAGACACTTTCAGCACATGTGCCAACAAGCCCATATAGCAGGAGTGTCTATTAACTGAGAACACCTACTAATTGCCTAACAAGACACATCCAATGAGATTAAATTAACCAATTGTATTGGGCGTGCGCTATTATCAATGAGAAAACCTCAGTTACCCTAGGGACAGTTGCAGTTTACATATGCGGGTATTTATTATCGCTATTTGCGCTTCAATGTGTGCCAGTTCGGCCTGTCCACCCTGCAACTGTCAGTGGGACAGGGCAGGCTCGCCCTTCCCAACTTTCAGCACTATTACTGGGCAGCCATACTAGTGACTGCCCGCTGGTGGTTCTCACAGCCAAAAGATAATCCGGCGGTGACTCTGGAGGCAGCAATTCTGGGGTCATATGCTGCGCTTAGCAATTTAGTGTTTCCGTGGAGTCAGGGCTCACCCCGATCTGACTACTCTGATGCGCACAACCATTGTGGTATGGAACCGAGCCAGGGCAATATACCGTACCCCGGGCACTGTTTCTCCCCACGTGCCCCTGGGGGGCAATCTTAATCTTTCTCACTTCCGTGGCATACCAGATCCACAAATATGGGCAAATAGAGGAATAGTGGGCCTAAAGCATCTGATAACGGAGGGCAGACTAAGCACATTCCCAGAAGTTAAAACAAAATACAACCTGCCAAACTGGACGTTCTTCCGTTTTCTGTAGGTTAGGCATGCCTTTTTAGGCATGACTTTTCCGGCACACCAATTAATGTATGAACTGGTGCAGTGCCTTCTTCTTAGTAGATCACCCCCTCTATCTTTAGTCATTAAAAGCAGGTCTTGAGCTCCAGTGCAATTGTTATGCCTAGGTTAAGATGATGCTATCAGCATGCTGCAGGCAAGAGCAGGTATTTCCTTACTCTCCTATTCACCAGTGCTCACGATGCAACACTTACATTTTGTAGCCCATTACAAGATAACTGCTTGCAGTGGGGCTAATCTGTGTCAGATGTTTGTGAACACAGCCAAGAATTGGCCAAGCGCCAGGATTTACATGACTGTGTAATTTTTGAATCAGTATCTCAGTTAAGCTGTAGATGCTGGCCTTGGTTTATGCCTAAACATAGTCAGCTCTGATCTTCTGGGAAAAAAAAATATAAAAACATATTGAGGTGACATAGTGTGATCTCTTAAAGTTAATAAATACTTAGAAGTGTAACACTTACACATTACTGTATTTATCGGCGTATAACACGCACCTTTTTCCCCTTAAAATCAGGTGCAGTCACGTGAGCGGAGCCGAGAAGAGCCGAGAAGAGCCGAGTACATGTGTATCTCGGCTCTGCCCAGTTACTGCTATCTTGGCGGCATTCGCTCAGCTCCGGTGTCATGCCGGCACCAATTTTAAATGGCAATGGCGAGGGCAAAGGCTGCACTGGGGAAAGGCTGCACTGGGGAAAGGCTGCACTGGGACAAGGCTGCAATGGGACAAGGCTGCACTGGGACAAGGCTGCACTGGCAAGGCTGCACTGGGACAAGGCTGCACTGGCACAAGGCTGCACTGGCAAGGCTGTGCTGGGACAAGGCTGCACTGGGACAAGGCTGCACTGGGACAAGGCTGCACTGACAAGGCTGCACTGGGACAAGGCTGCACTGACAAGGCTGCAATGGACACTTAAATGGAAGTTTTTGTTTCCTTGAACTTCCATCCTAAAAGTTTTTTTCCTTAAAATTCCCTCCTAAACTTGGGGTGCGTGTTATACGCCGGTGCGTGTTATACATCGATAAATACGGTACTTATCATCCATGCACTTAGCATCTGTAGTGCTACCTCAATAGGAGCCGCTAAGTAGATACCCAGGGACGTTTTTCCCAGTAGTTTCCTCGCAACCAAGGTCAAAATTCCGATCAGCTCATTAACCTGTCTAGGGCTATGCTTTTTCTGATGCTTTATTAGGAACTTGGATGGGTAGTAGATAATGGTAGGATACTCCAGTAACCTTTAGTAATGATTTGAGGACACAAAACTATCTCTTGTAGAACTATGAGCCAAGTCCATGCATAAAAAAAATGATAGACTGAGCGTTGTAGTATCAACCTGAGGAAATTCTTTTCTGGACAGTTCTAGCAAAGCCAGTTCATTAAGAATTAACTAGACTGAGCTCTTCAGGACATTGGACATGATGTCTCCTTTAAGCACACTTGTAGGCCTGTGGGGCGGTTGGCCTGGGGTAGCTATGTGTGGTTGTTAGTTACATTCTCCATCTCCCCCATTAACTCATTGGGCACCAAGTACTGGGTCAGCAAAACAAGCAACTGCAGAAGCTGTAGCCTTTACTCACTCTACTAAAATGTGTTTTTATCTGTGTACCCATTGTAGGGATAGCCCATCATTTCTTGTTCTGGCAGGAAGTGAGGAGAAAAATCCCCAATACGAACACAGATGACAATAAACGAGGCTCAACCCTTTTTCTCTTTTTCTCACTATACTGTACAAGACAAAGTAACATTTTTCTGGCTAGAGTCAGGCTTCAGATAAGTTAAGACTTTCAGATTACATAACCTGAACTAAGCATGTAGGCATGCCTACGGGTTATTTAGATAGTGGCTGACTGAGGCTGGGAATGGGTTAATACTGTGCTTTGCTGTTCCCAGGCTTTTTGGACCCAGTCTATCCATCTGGTATTTTAAAAAGGGGGAAGGCCTTGGTCTGCGGCAGCCCTTTTGACCATCTAAAAAGAAGATGTGATTGCTGCAAAGCAGGACTGCTGGACTTCTACCTCATAGAAGTATGCCTGGGCAGCCTAGAGAAAGATAGTCAGGGGAACACTTTAATGTATTTGTTTGTGTTGGACTGTTTTGCTGAAGCATTTCAGTAAAGGTTGCATCAACTGTTCAAACCTGGTCTGAAGTTATTCAAAGGGTTGCATGATAGTTCCTGGCATATGAAAGAGATAGGGTTAGTAAAACACATGTGAGGGTATGAAGCAAAGCCACTACAAAAGGTATACATGGCAAGTCAAACAGGAGGAGTAATGCAGTTGCTATGGGTAACTGGCAACTAGTGCAAAGTACATTGCAGTCATGGAGCATGGTACCTGGAGTAGGTAATGAGTACTCCGGTAGCAAGGGGGTCAGTGCTCTGGCCCCTCCCTAGCTGTTGGTCTCCCATAGCAACAGGGACTGAATCTGCAGTATGGGGACCCTTAGCCTTGCAATATGGTACATGTAGGAAGGAGTTAACAAGTACACTCATGAGGTCTGTGCCCCATTTTGTCACCTGGAGTGAGGTGGCAGAGGTACTGGACTGATGAAGAGGGCACAGGCTCGGCAGTGTCCCTCCTAAGCGTAATACACAATAGAGAAGTGTGAGTGGTGAGTGAGTGAGTGAGTGAGTGGTGTGAATGTGACAGCATTTTTAGAGTAACCCTGTACTTTTATTACTGCACACAGTGGCACATCTCATCTCTAAGTCAGGGAAACTGCCTTAATGTTTGATTCTCACATGACTGTAGTCCCCCAGTCCCAGGCATTAATGAGTGCATTCATAAAGAAAGATACCCCCATGGGTAGGGCGAGTGGACCTGCCCATAATCAGGCTAGTTTGGGAAACTTTTTTTTTTTTTTTAGAATAAGACTTTATTGATTTTTAGGTATAAAGTACAGACACAGAGGAAGCTTTGTTATGTCAATACCAGATAACATTCAAGGTGTGAAAAACAAAAGTGGTGAATTCGCTCCATGTTGGAGTAGGGCAGTAGGAGGAGGGAACAACCAGAGGTTACATTAATACCAAAGTGTATCTGACTCGTCTGTCAGAAATCTGTGTCAGAAGTGTTGGAATACATTGTTCATGTATTTTTGTGCAACAACTATCAATATCAGTATTCAGTAGAGATATATTCTTCAGCCAGTGTTTATAAGTTTGTAGCTGCATCTATAGTTGTAATCTATGCCTTTTCTCTGTTTGATAAAGTTCCTGTTTCCTGTCTGCAGTTAAGCAGCTTTAAAGCCCATGTGGACTGTGCACTGTCTGTTCTGTAGGACTATACCGTGGTGTGAAAAAAGTGTTTGCCCCCTTCCTCATTTCCTGTTCCTTTGCATGTTTGTCACACTTTAAGTGTTTCGGAACATCAAACCAATTTAAACAATAGTCAAGGACAACACAAGTAAACACAAAATGCAATTTGTAAATGAAGGTGTTTATTATTAAAGGTGAAAAAAAATCAAAACCATCATGGCCCTGTGTGAAAAAGTGATTGCCCCCCTTGTTAAAACATACTATAACTGTGGTTGTCCACACCTGAGTTCAATTTCTCTAGCCACACCCAGGCCTGATTATTGCCACACCTGTTCACAATCAAGGCATCACTTAAATAGGAGCTGCTTGACACAGTAAGGTCCACCAGAAGATTCTTAAAAGCTACACATCATGCCGAGACCCAAAGAAATTCAGGAACAATTGAGAAAGAAAGTAATTGAGATCTATCAGTCTGGAAAGGGTTATAAAGCCATTTCCAAAGCTTTGGGAATCCAGCGAACCACAGTGAGAGCCATTATCCACAAATGGCGAAGACATGGAACAGTGGTGAACCTTCCCAGGAGTGGCCGGCCGCCCAAAATTACCCCAAGAGCGCAGCGACGACTCATCCAAGAGGTCACAAAAGACCCCCACAACAACGTCCAAGGAACTGCAGGCCTCACTTGCCTCAGTTAAGGTCAGCGTTCATGCCTCCACCATCAGGAAAAGACTGGGCAAAAATGGCCTGCATGGCAGAGTTCCAAGGAGAAAACCACTGCTGAGCAAAAAGAACATCAAAGCTCGTCTCAATTTCTCCACAACACATCTTGATGATCCCCAAGACTTTTGGGACAACATTCTGTGGACCGATGAGACAAAAGTGGAACTCTTTGGAAGGTGTGTGTCCAAGTATATCTGGTGATGGGATGGGACCCAGGGCAGCTGCCCCTTTTCCCCTGCCTTAAAGACAGCCCTGATCCTCAAGCATGCTGGACAACTGTTAAGTATTCCACTACTAAGGGTCAATATAGTAGCTGATAGATTCTCCAAGGGCGTCCAGGTGTATCCAAGGTAAAAGACCCATACCAAAGGGGAAGCTCCACTGACAGCCCTTCCGATTATGCAGGACCCAGGGTATTCCTGCTCAAAAGCAAGCACAAAAAGAGAGAGAGAGATGCTTTTAGGGCAGCATTTATTTAAAATTAGGTAGAGTTAAAAACTATAATGCACTCACATGTTTCAGTGGTACAAACATCATTATTCACAAGTTCCTCTAGATGGCAGCCTTCTCCCTCATGGCGACTGAGGAAACAGAGGAAAAACAGGGGTCTCTGATATAAAGGAGCAGGAACTGTGACATGGGGGGTGGAGGATGGGCGGGGGAAGTCTGTTATGTGAAAGTGACAAATTGAAAATATAATTTGTTTTTCACCATGATGAGGGTCTAGTATATATTTTGGGAGGGCACCCATGGCATTATTCACTAAATAAAGGAAGCTTGCAGGGAACTTTTAACTAACTGAATTTTAAATGTCTTTTCCCCCCTTTTACTATTTGCTACTTTTAACAGTTTATAGGCAGATTCAGGGGACCCTCCAAGCAAATTTTAAAGCAATGTGCCTTTTTTTGTTTTTATGTTTAAATGCAATTTCAGCACTATTAAAGGCATTGCACATTTTCAAATACATTTTGTTGTTTTAACAAAGTATTAGTACAGATAATTCCCTGTGTTGTGTGTTTGGCTTTGTAATGATGGGCTCACATGTTGTGGCCCCAATTTGCAGTGTCATGGATGATCAGTTCGATGTCCATATATTCATTCACCTAGCTTGCCCCAAATTGGCAACAGGCAACCTCTTGCTCTGGGTCACAATCAATGCCTCGCCATTTTCTCTGTGTTGTATTACAAATGTAAGAGTGCTAGTGTGATGAAAGACTACATTTCAATCTCTTTGAAGCTCTTACCTGAACAGCACTTGACTCTGAGACCCAGGGATTGTGGGATATGTTGTTTCTTCACAGAAAGTGTCAGTTGTCAGACAACAATCAGAGGTCGTGATTTAACCTGTGCATTGCCATGCCACATTCCTTTTGTTTGTACTAAAATAGAAACTTCTGACACTGTGAAAATTTACTTTACTATACTATTACTTTACTATAGGCTGTGCATACAGAGAAACAAATGACACCACAAAACTACATGATCAATGCACATCTATGCAGGTTAAAAACACAAGGTGTATTTTGCAGGCTGTTGCTGAATTACCTGGCTTACTGCTACCTTCTTTGTCTTTACAGGCTTTATGTTTTGCCTATTAAATATGCTATTTATATTATCGGATATTTTTTATTTTTATATATTCTCGGCAGCTACGTTCCCTCTGCCTAATATCTTCTTGACTATTTCAACCAGTTTTCTTAATCAATGTTTTAAACCTTATAATTTTTTCAATAAAAATTTATAGAAAAGAAGAATGGAATAGGCTACAGGTGAGAAATGCCATAGTGTACAAAGCAGAACCTAATATTCATGACAATGCGAAATGGTAATTACTACTTCCACAGAAGTACAGATAAATCATACTCCAGTCACTGCAAGACGAGCATGGCCATTTTGGATATGAGAGAACTTGTTAGAGACTGATTCTACTGGCCCTGCATGACACAATATGTTGAAGACTACTGTCGATCTTGCCTTCAATCCTTCAAAGAAAAACTCTTCCTATTGCACCTTAGACAAATGCAGAGTAGAAGACCTATGCAAGGTTTAGGAGTGTGTCTCCTAGAAGCGCAAAAGTGCACAAAGCAAGGTCTATAAAGATATGGATGAGCGAGTTTGGGGTGGAGGAACTTGACTGGCCTGCACAGAGTCCTGTCCTCAACTCAATAGAATACCTTTGGGATGAATTAGAGCGGAGATTGCGAGCCAGGCCTTCTCATCCACATCAGTGCCTGACCTCATAAATGTGCTTCTGGAAGAATGGTAAAACATTCCCATAGACAGACTCCTAAACCTTGTCGACAGCCTTCCCAGAGGAGTTGAGGCTATTATAGCTGCAAAGGGTAGGCAAACTCAATATTGAACCCTACGGACTAAGACTGGGATGCCATTAAAGTTCATGTGCATGTAAAGGCAGCCATCCCAATACTTTTGACCAGGGCAGGACTTAGGGTGGTGGGGGCCCCTGGGCTTGAGTCACTTTCGGGCCCTACCTTCTATACATTACTGTATTTATCGGCGTATAACACGCGCCGGGGTATAACACGCACCCCCAAGTTTAGGAGAGAATTTTAAGGAAAAAACTTTTAGGAGGGAAGTTTAAGGAAAAAAGTTACATTTAAATGCCCATCAATAAAGCCTTATCAGTGTCCATCTGCAGCCTTGCCCATCAATCTGCAGCCTAGTCCAGTGGCATTGCAGCCTTGTCAGTGTCATTTGCAGCCTTGTCAGTGTAGCCTTGTCATATACAGCCTTGCCCCAGTGTCATTTCGAGCCTTGTCATTTGCAGCCTTGTCATTGCAGTCTTGAAGTTTAAAAATGGCGCTGCCGAGATACATTGTCCTGTGTATCTCGGCAGCTCTCGGGTCCTCTCGCAGTCTCGAGCGGAGCCAAGAGTAGCCCAGTGTACTCGGCTCGGCTCACAGTCATGCCCAGTCCCAGTGTTCTGTCCATCATAGGGCGGGACTGGGCGTGACTGTGAGCGGAGCCGAGCCGAGTACACTCGGCTATGTATCTCGGTGGGGCCCGCTGGGCCCCCTATTGGGCGGGACCCATGGGCTTGAGCCTAGTCAAGTCCAATGGTAAGTCCGGCCCTGCTTTTGACAATATAGTGTATATTTAAGCCTTTCCTACTCATGACCAGAGGACCACCACTGGGAATTAAAAGGTTTTGTACTATTCGATACTGCCCTTTAAGGAGACCCTAAGCATGAGCTTTTCAACCGGACCTTGTTCGTAATACTGGGTACACGTTCAGCTGAGAAGACTCACTGGTGTAGACATGTAGCTACTGTTGTATATGCTTGCAACAGCACCAAGAAAGATGCTACAGGATTCTCAACCTAGTTTCTAATGTTTGGGAGAGACGCTCATCTTCCAGTTCACCTTTGGAGTTACTGCTGATGATATCCCTGTGAGTTCCAATGTAAACTATGTGGAGTAACTGAAGAGAGAGCTCAAAAAAGGGGTATGAAGTGGCTGAAGCTGCTGCTAGACAAAAACACTGCTAGAATAAGAAACATTATGACCAGAAGGTGAAAATACATGACTTAAAATTTAGGGACAAAATCCTTCACAGAAACCTAGGTGTCCATGGAAAGAACAAGCTAGCTGATTTTTGCAATTTAGTTAGGACCAGATAGGTGTGATCAGATATGTGCATCTGAACAGGAAATCCTGAACTAAATAGGTAAGTGAAAACAATGTAATTTATTAAGATATTATGACATGCAACATAAACAAAACAATCAATACAAATATGTATATAACAGGTGAACCTAACGCAAAAAACACAAAAAAATCTAACTACAAACTAATTAAAGCTAAATACAAAGTGGTAGGAAGAATAGGGCAGAGCAGGTTCAGGCAGGAGGAGTAATAAACAGTGGTTCAGATGGGTTAGGAATGGACCAGAATGGGGAGCAGATATATGGGAACAGGTGTAGGTAGGCAGGATCAGGATAACTGAATAAGAACACATAGGAACAGAGCAGATGGGCACACATGTAGAACACGTAGGTGTTGACAGGAGAGGACCTATATACCCTCCCAGCAGCTAGCACCAGACACAGGCTAATTCCTGGGACTTGCTGTCAGTTGGCAGACACAGGAACTGCATCCTTCAGGTTCATGGACCACAGTGCCACCAGCAGGTGATCCAGCTTCCAACCGGTTCTCAAACATATATTTTGCTCACAGTTGCCCAACATTCCAATTGTGCAAGTTTATCCTGAAGGGAAAGATATCAGGGAGAGAGCTAGGTCTTGAACCCAGGATGACTCAACATAAGCAAAAATCTTGATTGTCCACAAAATTAAAGCTGAACTCCAGGAATTCAGACAGTTTCTAAAATGTGCTGGCTTGCTATGGGTTAGGTCCAATGAGGTGCATGCCACCAGTGGACTCTTTTATTTACAATTAGCAGTTTTACTGAATGCCAAGAGTACAGCTATCACTACACTCCCAGCAGACATGCTGCTTTCTCATACAGCAGCAGTTCTGCCCACCTCTCCCCTATGCTGTCCACTCACAGAGTGGACAGCATAGATACTCAGAGATACTCCAGTGCTCAGCGTGCCACGCACTGCTCAAACGGCGGAGGAAGATGGCGCAGAGCGTTCAGAGCGCACCGGCCGTGCATCGGTTACCTGATGTGCAGGACCAGGTCCTCGTGGGCACCGGTATTCCCCTGGAGCTCACCGGAGGGCTGGCGTTAGGAGTAATAGGAGTGGAGAGACTTTGCATGCTCTGTCCCGGCTGTCGGAGACCTACTATGGGAGTCAGTGCCTGGGCCCGGTGTGGCCATTGCGGGATGCAGCTTACACGCCTGGGACCTGAGCAGCAGGAGGTGCAGTACTATTTCACCAGTTCTACTACCGGACTCTGCCTGCCTCAAGTCCAGAAGACACGGAAAGGCCAGAGAGGGCCGGGTGACACCTGGATCTGCAGCGGAGGAGTTCCTGCCTGGTTCAGTTGAATCGGACGTGCCGGAGGTTCAGGTAGGACCTGTTGGGGAAGCCTGTGGCCTGGCCAGGGACCTGGAGACCGCTGATGTTAGTGGGCAGTCTCTGGAAGATCAACCGGAAGAGCCAGCCCCAAGTAAGTCCCTTGCTGAGCCTGTCCGGAAGGAGCCACAGTTACAGGAGGGGGACCCCTCGGGTGAGCCGGACAGGGTAGGCAAGGGCCAGGCTATAGACTGGGGGTCACTAGAGGTGCTGGACAGGTATGGGTCCTTAGAACACCTATTTGTATGGTCCTCTCCGGAAGAAGATGGTTCCAGTGGGGAGGATGAGTGGTTTCTGGAGAGCTCCACCTCTGCAGGTGCTTCCACCGGAGCTCCGAAGAGCACCTCCATCTTCCCAAGACCCCCAGTACCCCCTATCAGACTTTTATCAGACACTCCTCATAATCGGGCACCCACCTTTCAACAATGGGCTATCCGAGCCCTGGACTCATGTGTGCTGCCTGGGCGAGGAAGGCCTAAGGTGTTGCCCCGTTTGTCCAGATTTCAACAGGACGTCCAGAGGAGGGTTGCAGAGGAGTGGGGGTTTGATTACCCATACATGCCAGAACAGGTCTTGGAAACTGTTGAGACCTCCCGGGAGCAGTGGGAGAATGACCTTGTCTGGGACTATTTGCACATTCCCAAACCTCAAAGGACACCTGACAGTGAGGTGTGGGTCAGGTTCCAGGACATATACCGTGAGTGGAAGCTCGGGAGGGCGCAGGAGTCTTTTTGGACTTCTTTTGAGGGGATGGCAGTCCTGACAGAGGTACACATGCCAACTTGATTCTATGATTGAGTGTCAATTTATTAGTTAGTGTGTAGAATAGGATGTATGTCATTTCTTTGTTTTCTTATAGCTTGTATTGCGAAAGGCTTGTTAACCGTATTACTATATATGGTGGTCCAAAATAAATTCCTCAATATATCTTCACAGAAAAGTCCATTCACCGTGATCCGAAGAAAAGTGCAGGGACAAACTTATCCTTCAGATAGTGCTTCACCACAAATTGTGCTTGAGAAATACAAACTCACCAGAACTTTTAAATAAATACGCCCTGTAACAATATTAGGTTCTTTCAACCAGCAGCATATATGGAAGCAATAACTCTAAGCCACAAAGTGTCTCCTTGGCAATGATCAAACATAAAAGCTCGGGAGAAACATATTGAGAATCATAGCACAATATGTTTATTGCAAATGGTAAAAGCAGATGAATAAAACAATGCACACTTACATTTGGAAGTGCTATAAGTCAGCACCAATATGTACAACTTTGTGTAGATGTGCTTAACGTCTCACCAAGATGTGGCGTGCATTCCAAAGCACAGGAGATGGGAACCAGGTAACCGGATGTGATGTCAGTAAAGGGCAGACACGCAGCCTCTATGCATTTCATGTTCAACACGTCATCAGGAAACTTGCCATTTTCTTGAAGCCTTATATACCCCACCATTTGTTATCATTGGCTGAGAAGATGTCAATAGCAGATTGATCAGAACACTTCCGGGAATCGCTATATTTCTAAAAATATATGTTTAGAACACTGCTGTACACATTGGTGTCCCACATTCACAAATTCATAGAAAACGTACAAGTTGGCACTGCGCAGCTTTAACTGGTAATTGCGCGGTCATGCAATGCTGTACCAAAACAAAATTTGCGTCCTTTTTTTTACGAGCTTTCTTTTGGTGGTATTTGATCATCTCTGCGGTTTTTATTTTTTGCGCTATAAAGAAAAAAAGGCCAAAAGTTTAGAAAAAAATTATATTTTCTACTTTATGTTATGAAAAAAATACTATAAACTAAATTTAAGTTATACATTTAGGCCAAAATGCATTCAGCCACATGTCTCAGGTAAAAAAAAAATCAACACCGCCCTGCATCCACCCACTTCTAATGATGGGCATACATGCACCTTTTTTTCAACTGTGGTTGTGAAATCACCTCCTACAGTGCTGGAGTCGCTGATTTACGTATCGTGAGAGCAAACGCTGTTGCTGTCAAGATGGATAAATCAGTGCTGCAGCTGAATGGCATACCTACAAAGAAAATAATGATTAACAATAAAACACAGTAAACAGTAAAGTATAAAATAATTACATACCTGCAAAGCAAACATGATAAAACATAGTAACAATAAAACATTGCAGTAAAGAATAACATACAGTAAAACAGAGCAGAACAATAGAGAGAGAATAGAGAGAGAAGAGCAAGAAAAACACAACTATTATTTTTTATTTTATTTTATTGTTTTTTTTTTACTTTTTTTATTTTGTAAACATTTTTTTTTATACTTTTTTTTGTAAGTGTAATGATTCCAGGTTTGGATCTCTCAAAATGCGATGGTATCTTTGGAGACCCTGTGAAAGTGTGTCCTATGACTGTGCAGTGCTGTACCCTACCCTAATACTCCATTAGTGTGTGGTAGCACTGGAAACATTCACTGATGCAGAGACCAGGTTGGTCAGGACAGAAGGGACAATAAAAGTGAGTGTCAAGCCTGTATCCGTGTTTCCTACAGACACAACATTTTCTTTGTGGGGTTTGTTGGGTAGAAGTACCACGGAGGACATACGGAAAATGCCTCATGCAGCCGGCTCACTGAATTTGCATTGGGAAGTTGGGGCACAGCACCGTCTGGAAATGGAAGGGCTGTGATGACGTCTTCCTGGAATTTAAGGAAGGATCCAGTTTGTCCTGACGCTTTATATAGCACAAAAGCGTCTGGGATCAAAAAACATTGATCAAATGATCTAGGGATATGCAGGATGGTTCCTCAGTAAACTCTTGCAAGAAGATGTTTTATGACAGTAAGGATATACCACACTCCATAGATGGGGAGACAGAGAAAGAACTCATAATGAAATACTGTTTAACATGAATTATGAAGCGCATTAAATGCGCAACTTACAGGATATTTGGCAAAGACAGGTATCAGTAAAAAACATCCAAGTTCGCCGATGTATGTCCTGCAATCCAAGGAGGCAGAAATTGCATCACTGGTTAGCACGAACCGGAAGTTTATTGACGCATTTCATCCCTCCTGCAGGGCGTCATCCTTTCAGCTACTTTCAGCAAAGCAGGCCTCCAAGTCACCCACTTGAAGCCTCGACACCCCACAGGCACATTGCAGAAAGACCTAAGGGGCTAGCAGCCCCCCTAGGCTGTTATCTCCCCCTCACGGAAAAAGACCAAGCTGCTCTCAGTTTCAGAGTATTTATACAGATTTTTTTATAACCTAACCCTGCTTTAAACTTCTCCACAACTTTATCCCTGACCTGTCTAGTGAGTTCTTTGGCCTTCATGATGCCGTTTGTTCACTAAGGTTCTCTAGCAAATCTCTGAGGGCTTCACAGAACAGCTGTATTTATACTGAGATTAAATTACACACAGGTGGACTCTATTTACTAATCAGATGACTTCTGAAGGCAATTGGTTTCACTAGATTTTAGTTAGGGGTATCAGAGTAAAGGGGGCTGAATACAAATGCATGCCACACTTTTCAGATATTTATTTGTAAAACATTTTGAAAACCATTTATCATTTTCCTTCCACTTCCTTCCAACTTTTGGTTGTAACATGACAAAATGTGGAAAATGTCAAAGGGTATGAATACTTTTTCAAGGCATTGTATGTTTTGTTT
Organism: Lithobates sylvaticus; assembly: GCA_028564925.1. Taxonomy (NCBI): domain Eukaryota; kingdom Metazoa; phylum Chordata; class Amphibia; order Anura; family Ranidae; genus Lithobates; species Lithobates sylvaticus. The sequence continues at coordinate 194,769,585 of CM053030.1, read as the reverse complement.
TATTTTATATTATATTTATTTTGTTTTATTCAGTCTCTGCGACCTGATACTTATCTTTTCCAATTATGCGGCAGCCGATCATGCATTTAACCTCCACGTTTACTTGGATTCCCCATCCCCATGATGAAGCTCCATGCTCCCACGCATTGGAGGCGTGGCCTGGCTGGAGCCTGGGCTGAGACTGCTAAATACTCTTTCACAGTGGATTTGCAGCGTGCGGTTTTTGGGGTACTTTTTCTGCCACATGTTGACGTCTGGAACAGAGACAAGCTCAGTTTCCAGCCGACACTCCTAGCAGTTGGCATTGAACTAGGACCCTCCAGAGCCTGAGTGGCACCCATACATTTTACATTGGTTCACTCTGGGATAAAGCCCTTATATGAACTTTACATGTCTAATATTTTGGTTTGTGCTGAAGATAAACAGACTTTTTCTATATTCTGCTTGCTTTAAAGAAAAATAAACGGCTGTTGCATGTGATCCTGAGGTGCTTTACATCCTGAACTTTACAGGACGTACTGTAAACAACAATTAAAACTTGACAGAGGTACCAACCTTTCCCTGTCCTATCCAAAACAAAAAAAAAAAAATTACTAAATACACAGAAGGTATTTTTTTTTTCTATCCAGTCCTAGAATACAGTAAACACAGCCTGGCAGGATAGGACAGTTAGACTGGTTTTCTGACATTTCATTTCTTGTTCCTGCTAGTTCAAAGTCATTCTGCTGAAAATGAGAATAGAAGTGGATCCATAGTATACCCCGGTGAAAGTAACCAATGTCACTTGAGAAGTTGAAGATATGTAATGGACATAACAGTAGTTTTAAACTGTATGAGAGTTTGGAGGAGAATAATGTTTACCCACTTAAGCCCCGGAAGATTTGCCCCATAATGACCAGGCCATTTTTTGCGATACAGCACTGCGTCGCTTTAACTGACAATTGTGCGGTTGTGCGACGCTGTACCCAAACAAAATTGACGTTATTTTTTCCCCACAAATAAAGCTTTATTTTGGTGGTATTTGATCACCTCTGCGGTTTTTTTTATTTTTTTGCGCTATAAACAAAAAAAAAAGCGACAATTTAGAAAAAAGCCCAATATTTTTTACTTTATAAATATCCCAAAAAAATAAAAATCTCTTCCTCAGTTTAGGCCGATATGTATTCTTCTACATATTTTTGGTAAAAAAAAAAATCACTGAGTGTATATTTATTAATTTGCGCAAAAGTTATAGCATCTACAAAATAGGGGATATATTTATGGCATTCTTATTATAATTTTCTTTTACTAGGAAATGCGATGATCAGTGTTTTTTATCGGGATTGCGACATTGCGGCGGACAGATCAGACACCTTTGATACTTTTTTGGGACCATTGTCATTTATAAAGTTATCATG
>CM053030.1:194748761-194767689 GCA_028564925.1 Lithobates sylvaticus | reverse complement strand
AGAAGCGCAAAAGTGCACAAAGCAAGGTCTATAAAGATATGGATGAGCGAGTTTGGGGTGGAGGAACTTGACTGGCCTGCACAGAGTCCTGACATCAACCCAATAGAATACCTTTGGGATGAATTAGAGCGGAGATTGCGAGCCAGGCCTTCTCATCCACATCAGTGCCTGACTTCATAAATGCGCTTCTGGAAGAATGGTAAAACATTCCCATAGACAGACTCCTAAACCTTGTCGACAGCCTTCCCAGAGGAGTTGAAGCTGTTATAGCTGCAAAGGGTAGGCCAACTCAATATTGAACCCTACGGACTAAGACTGGGATGCCATAAAAGTTCATGTGCATGTAAAGGCAGCCATTCCAATACTTTTGACCAGGGCAGGACTTAAGCCCCATACACACGGTCGGATTTTCCGATGGATTCTGTCCTATCGGACAATGTTGTCGGAAATTCCGACCGTGTGTAGGCACCATCGGACAGTTTCCATCGGATTGTCCGACGGACAAAGTTCTATCTCCTGCTGGATAGATTTTCCGACAACAAAGTCCGATCACACCAAATCCGATCGTGTGTAGCGTAGTCCGACGGACAAAGTGCTACGCATGCTCAGAAGAAATTCTGTGACGGAAGCGCTCGGTCAGGTAAAACTACCTTTCCTAATCGACACAGCACATTCGTCATGCTGCAATGTTAAAATGTCTTTAATGCAGCGCATTCTCTTTTTCTTTACAATGCAAGAAGAATGACATGTTTTAGCTGCTCCTATTCACCCGCACTTCTCCCAAACTTAGTTCTTTATTACTTTTCAGGATTTATACACTACATGTTTATTTTTACTCAGATCGTAAAAGAATCTTTGTTATATTTTTTGGATGATTTGTCATTTTTGTATTCCTTTTTGAATACATATTTTAAGGAGATTTTTTTTTTTTTTTTTTTGAGGGGGGTTGTGTGTCTCAACTTAGCAAAACCACATTATTAACATTTATATTTGTTGCTTAAATTTACTAGGAGTTTGTTTGTTGTTGGTGCCCCTTGTTAATTAGACTTTATGATTAGTGAAATGTACCTGCCTACTCACAAATAAACTGTCATTGTAGAAAAGTAAAAACACATAGGCAATGATTATTTCAAATCAAAATTACCTTTATTTAGGTCTCAGCAACAAACCAAAGAGGAACGGAGCGATGAAGAAACTTGGGGAATTTGCAAAGCCTTGGACCCCCACGGCAACCATCATTTTTGAAGCGTCTAAAATTGGGGGCCTGAGGAGTACCTATCTAAATAATAAGGGAGTGCTATCTGGTCCTGAAGTCCAAAACATCCGGAACTGCAGCAGATGCCATCTAGGTCCCCAGGCTCTGGTCATACGAGAGGCTCCATCTTCTCTCAGACCAGACTGAATCCAGGTCGTCACTCTCAGGTCTTCCTTCCACGCTTCCTTGCACGCTGTGGCTGTGGTGCTGGTGGGGTGGCAGAAGGAGGAGGAGGAGGCGGAGCATGGTCACTATCACAAACATGTGTGAGTGGGGTCATCAACGGCTTCACGTTTCCTACTGCGCATGCGCGAGTCGGCGCGCGGCCTACTGCGCATGCGCGAGTCGGCGCGCGGCCTACTGCGCATGCGCGACTCTAATTTCTGAATGGGGAACGCGATGTATTGTGGGACATAGTTCCCACAACACATCGCGCCCCATTCAACAGAAGACGGAAGAAGAGAAGATCACCGCGGAGCTGGAGGAGGCAGATTAGGACGATCTGCCTAGCAACAGCCATTTCTGGTAAGTAAAAAAAAAATAATTTTTTTTTTTTTTTTCATTTTAAATGGTTACTAACATATTTTTAAGTTTTTGTTTTCAGGGTGTCCCCCCACTTTAAGTGAACATCATTCATTATTCCCAAAAATGGTTACAAAACTACTATACCTGCCACAAGCTGGGCTCCTCCACATCTTCCAGACTGGAAGGCCCAGGTTGTTCCTCGGAAGCCTCATCAGGGGTGGCGTGCATGGAAGGACGCGTGCAAGGAAGGAGTCGAGAGTGACTTCCTGACATTAGCCTGGTCTTTGAGAAAGTGGAGCCTCTCATAGTACCAGAGCGTGGGGACATGGACCTGATCTGCTCCAGCTCCAGATGCTTGGGACTTCAGGACCTTATTGCGCTCCCTGAAATAGGTACTCCTCAGGTTGCCAATTTTTATACTTAACTTCTCCACGGTTGCCGTGGGGAACCTTGGCTTTACAAATGCCACAAGTTTCTTCATGGCTGCGTACCTCTTTGGTCTGTTGCTGTAATCTCTGTGTTTTGCCTGCCATAATAGGGCCATTTCCCTATATTTATCAATTAAGAGGGGGAGAAAACTCACATCGTTGAAGCCGTCCATAATCTCTGCAAGACACAACACCACACAAAACACTATAAATAATGTCAGGCAAAACTCTCCTAATCTTCTCCATAAAGAAGCCTCAAGGTCTAATCAGTCTAGGCTAGTTATGTACCAACGTCAAATTGTACCTTCGTTATAGCGATCGTCTCGTGCGTGAGCTTTCTCTCCCCTCGTCTCACAGATCGTGGCTACGACACAGGCGTGTGGCGTTTTATATACAGTGCGCGTGCGTCAAACTCCGCCCGCCCCTGACGGTCTTTCTCGTCTATTCCCCACTCCTTCTCTTTACGGCGCAGTGGGGAGAGCACATGGTGGGGACACAGCAGGTGCGCCCGAAATATTGCAGCAACGAGGAGGAGGACGAGGAAAGGCCGGAGGCAGAAACGTCCCGATCCCGGAGCCTGAAATTCAAGGCCTCCAATATGTCATTTGGAGAAATGTTGGAGATGGTGGACATATTAAAGAGGAGCGACTATGATGGGAAGTATGGGCCTTACCTCAACCCCAATGTCCGCAAGGCCAAGATCATGTCTAAAGTTGTGAGGAGGCTGTACAATCATTTTGGGGTACAACGATCCAAGGAGCAACTGAGGAAACGCTGGTCAGACCTGAAACTGGGGGAGCCTGATCAGTACAGAAAGATCAAGCGAGTTCTTCAAAAAAGTAAGTAGTTGTGTTTTGTGTTTGATTTTTGGCTTGCATACTGCTCCATGTGTTTGTATTTTTACAAAGTTGTACATTAGAAAATGGCCACTTTCATGTTCGTCTGTGCATTCGATCGTACTCAACCTCGATCTTTCTGCCACTGTCATGTTCGTGTGTGTCCATTCGATCGTACTCAACCTCGATCGTTCGGCCACTTATAATACGATGTTTGGTGTTTTTTTGGGGGAAAGGAAGTTTGTTCTCACTAGAAATGTCATCAAGAATGTCAAGCCAATTTATTCAATGTAAAGGAGAGGTCACCCAGTAGCTGTTTACCCATCTGGACTCTAGAGCACTAGTGCTGGGCCACCCAAACCCACTTTTTATTAGGCTTTTCCACACATGTGCTCCAGTGGATACTAGAGGGGGGTCTCCATCAGACAAACTTCTACCAAAAAGCTAGTACGTTTAGCACCTTTACAAAGTGACTACATTCATGTTGTTGTCATTTGTAACTGGCCTAACAAAAATATTGTCCCTCACTTTCAAGCAATGTTTGTCATTTCCTATTTCTGCCCTCAATAGATTGTGTTGCTAAATCTTCCTTTTGTACATTCTCATAGAGGAGCGAAAACTCGGTACGTCTGAGGAAACCACAAAACCAACACCTTCCAAAGAAGGGGAAAGACCAGAAGCAGAGGAGGAGGAGGAGGAGGAAGGAGAGATCATAGAATTTGGAGAACTTGTCACCACAACAGGTGAGTGTGGGAGAACACAGCTACTGGTAAGCTAATCAATGTATGCCTGCCTCATTTCCACAACACATTTTTGTTTTTTTTGGTTGTTTTTAGGTGACGTGGATGTTGTGGAAGAAGAATCGCACTTTACCACAGAGAGTGCCCACGTACTCATCGGGGAGATAATGGTCTGCAATCGTGACATAAAGCAAAACATCAATGATGTTCAACAAAAATTGAAGAACATCATTGATGTTTTAGGAAAAATCTGAAAACGCACCAAGTAATTAACACACATTTGTGGCTGTTTCTGAACACATTTGCAACTTAAGAACTGTGTGAAATTTGGAACATGCACACATTGTGTCCACATGTGCTAGCTCCCATCATGGTGAATGAATGACAACGTTTTTTTGGGGGTGCAACCACTTTACGAACTACTAAAATGGTTGTGGTGAAGGGGTTGCACCCCAAAAAACGTCCATTCATCCCCATGATGGAAAATGGCACTTTTGAAGATTCTAGGCATGTGTTTTACCATCTAATGACCATTTTCAGACCCAAATTGTGTGCATGTTCTAAATTTCCAGTTTCCAGGGGTGACCCCCCATGTGATGAAGGCAAGATCAAACACACTTTGAACACATAGTCATGTCTGATCTTGTCTTCACTTTAGAAAGTTGAACTTTCCTAGTTCCTATGTTCTGTTTTGCTCCATGCCTGGTTTTACCAAATGCGGAATGTTTGTAAACAATGTTGTCAAGAACCAAGATCTTGTCAGTTTTGGCAAGAAGTTTGTAAACGCACTTGTGAATGTGTTGCAAGTAAACTTTTTTAATTTTCTAAATGTGTGGCTTCCTTATTGAAAAACATATAAGCATTATGTAGGTCAAATGTAAAGGGTTTTGGGGGCAATGGGTGTTATTTACTAAAGGCAATTCCAGTTTGCACTGCAAGTGTATTTTCAAGGGCACTTTTGTATTGCACTTGTAGAGCATAGTGGATTTGACTTATGTAAATGACACCCACAGTGATTTGTAAGAAAACACGTAGCACACCATTTTTGGGAATACACACATTTCTGTCATGGTGATGAAAAGGAGTATTTTGGGTGTCAGTTATGCACTACAAACCTTCTCTAGACAAAAGCTTAGGTATCAAATACACAACATGAGAAGAATCTTTTTGGGAAGAAGAGACTGTTACCTCCTTTTGCCCAGAAAGTGCATTCCCACTGTTGAAGCTAAAGGGCAAAAATGTATATCTCAAATAAGCTAGAATATGGAAATGACCAGAAAACATAGGTTTGGTAAAAAAATATATTTATTTAAAAATGCCTCTCACACATCGTCAGGCAGAGCAATGGCCCCCCTACCCACAAAGTACCGCAAAAACACTGCTAGAATAAGAAACATTATGACCAGAAAGTGAAAATACATGACTTAAAATTTAGGGACAAAATCCTTCACAGAAACCTAGGTGTCCATGGAAAGAACAAGCTAGCTGATTTTTGCAATTTAGTTAGGACCAGATAGGTGTGATCAGATATGTGTATCTGAACAGGAAATCCTGAACTAAATAGGTAAGTGAAAACAATGTAATTTATTAAGATATTATGACATGCAACATAAACAAAACAATCAATACAAATATGTATATAAAAGGTGAACCTAACGCAAAACACAAGAAAATCTAACTACGAACAAATTAAAGCTAAATACAAAGTGGTAGGAAGAATAGGGCAGAGCAGGTTCAGGCAGGCGGAGTAATAAACAGTGGTTCAGATGGGTTAGGAATTGACCAGAATGGGGAGCAGATACATGGGAACGGGTGTAGGTAGGCAGGATCAGGAGAACCGAATAAGAACACATAGGAACAGAGCAAATGGGCACACACGTAGAACACGTAGGTGCTGAGAGATGACAGAAGAGGACCTATATACCCTCCCAGCAGCTAGCACCAGACACAGGCTAATTCCTGGGACTTGATGTCAGTTGGCAGACACAGGAACTGCATCCTTCAGGTTCATGGACCACATTGCCACCAGCAGGTGATCCAGCTCCCAACAGGTTCTCAAACATATATTTTGCTCACAGTTGCCCAACATTCCAATTGTGCAAGTTTATCCTGAAGGGAAAGATATCAGGGAGAGAGCTAGGTCTTGAACCCAGGATGACTCAACATAAGCAAAAATCTTGATTGTCCACAAAATTAAAGCTGAACTCCAGGAATTCAGACAGTTTCTAAAATGTGCTGGCTTGCTCTGGGTTAGGTCCAATGAGGTGCATGCCACCAGTGGACTCTTTTATTTACAATTAGCAGTTTTACTGAATGCCAAGAGTACAGCTATCACTACACTCCCAGCAGACATGCTGCTTTCTCATACAGCAGCAGTTCTGCCCACCTCTCCCCTCTGCTGTCCACTCACAGAAGGCTTTGTATTTTGTGAATGGATTTACATAACACAAAGCTCTCCATGATTGGGCCGAAGAAGGGGAGGGGTGGGCAAGAGCAGTTTCATGCAACTCTGCAGCGGTTGAAGCCAAGGCCAAAAGATCCAGCATCAGGCTGCTAGAACTATAGCAATAGCTATGATCCTGGTGCTCAGTAAAAATGTAAATTGTAAATTAAAGATATAAGTCCACAAGGTGGCGTTGGACTGGTTGGAAATGTGGATGGGGTTTGTGGATGTCGCTGTAGCCCGTGGAAACATGGACACCAGGGGAGGTGTGGCCGGGAACTACGGAGAAGTTGGTTCCTTACAGTTGGGACATCACAAGGGACATTTCTGCTGTGAAACAGTGACTGCTGCCTTGACCTGCAGTTCTACAGTGCCTGCCACCAGGTGTCCCTGGGGTGCATAAAGAAAATGTAAGGTTACAGTTCCTTGCACGCTGGACCAACAAGTGAAGGATGCGGAGCCACGCCCAGGAGGAAGAGATACTCCAGCGTTCAGCGTGCCACGCACCGCTCAAGCGGTGGAGAAAAATAGCGCAGAGCGTTCAGAGCGCACCGGCCGTGCAGTGGTTACCTGATGTGCAGGACCAGGTCCTCGTAGGCACCGGTATTCCCCTGGAGCTCACCGGAGGGCTGGTGTTAGGAGTAATAGGAGTGGAGAGACTTTGCATGCTCTGTCCCGGCTGTCGGAGACCTACTATGGGAGTCAGTGCCTGGGCCCGGTGTGGCCATAGCGGGATGCAACTTACACGCCTGGGACCTGAGCAGCAGGAGGTGTAGTACTATTTCACCAGTTCTACTACCGGACTCACGGAAAGGCCAGAGAGGGCCGGGTGACACCTGGATCTGCAGCGGAGGAGTTCCTGCCTGGTTCAGTTGAATCGGACGTGCCGGAGGTTCAGGTAGGACCTGTTGGGGAAGCCTGTGGCCTGGCCAGGGACCTGGAGACCGCTGATGTTAGTGGGCAGTCTCTGGAAGATCAACCTGAAGAGCCGCCCCCAAGTAAGTCCCTTGCTGAGCCTGTCCGGAAGGAGCCGCAGTTACAGAAGGGGGACCCCTCGGGTGAGCCGGACAGGGTAGGCAAGGGCCAGGCTATAGACTGGGGGTCACCAGAGGTGCTGGACAGGTATGGGTCCTTAGAACACCTATTTGTATGGTCCTCTCCAGAAGAAGATGGTTCCAGTGGGGAGGATGAGTGGTTTCTGGAGAGCTCCACCTCTGCAGGTGCTTCCACCGGGGCTCCGAAGAGCACCTCCATCTTCCCAAGACCCCCAGTACCCCCTATCAGACTTTTATCAGACACTCCCCATAATCGGGCACCCACCTTTCAACAATGGGCTATCCATGTCTGCTGCCTGGGCGAGGAAGGCAAACACCTCAAGGGGTTACAGATATTAAGTATTTGAGTGATCTCATTGATAAATACCGTGACTTTAGACCAAAACGCTCTAACTGGTGGGCACTGCCACACCATGTCATAGAATGCAAACCTAGTCCCGCTGCTCCAGGAGAGCCAGCCAGGCTGCAAATGAATGAACAGGCTCCTGAGATGAGGTACATGCCCTGTCACTGCTGTAGAAACATATGGACAAATTAAGAGGAGGATGGCTGCACTTCCTATACGATGCAACGTAGTTTATTCAGGAGATTGTAAAAACAAGCACAGATGACATAAGGCATACAGGCAGAGAATGAAAGGTGACGCGCTCCACACGACTAGCGCGCTTCGTCAAAACCATACAGGGTACAACCACCAACACATATATATATTGTGATTGGACCCACACAATCCGTTCTTTGTTCCCATTAGAGAGCACACCAATGATCCTAAAATAGATCGACAAAAAGTGTAGTTCTCAAATGGAAATAAAATTGTATCTGTAGAAGTAAAAAAGATACAACTATATAAGTACATGTATAAACAAAAATAGAAAAAAAAGAAAAACAGAAACAAAAAACGAAACAGTAAAAAGATACAGCACACGTTCCTGTCTCAGGAACATGCACACCATTGACATGACAATCCTGTTCCAGTGATATTGCCACATCATCGCACTAAATGTATAATAATAAACAAACTATGTAAATGGTGATGTAAAGCAAAATAATGGGTCAGTCATCAAAATGGATCAAATCCCATTCAAAATGTATACCTCCTGGTATTCTCATTTGTAAGGAAAATATCCAGAATACCTCTCACTTGCATAATATCCTAAAATGATCTCCACCTCTCCTAGGAGTGCTAATTCTATACCTTGTATCTGCAACAAGGAAGTGTCTCCACCGTGTGTCCCATTAAAATGTCTTGCTACGTTAGTAGTGCCGTGTTCCTTCTCTATGTTATACACATGATCGTGGAAACAATCTCTGAGTCTCCTAGTGGTGCGACCAACATATTGGATTGCACATGCCCTCCAAACACCATGAACGCCACCGAGCCCCATTTAAACTCACAGCAAAGCAAGAAAGCCAAGAGAGGAGGGAGAAGGAGGCACAAGTTATTACAACTTAAGGGGTAAACAGCCGAAGAATAAAAGAGGTGAAAGATTATTATACAGGTCACTGATAAGACAGGTTGGAGACTAGAAATGAACTGAGCTATCTGAGGACTAGCCAACTTCCCTGTTTTTTCACTCCAATTCCAGAGTTTGGTTCCTTTTTAAGTAAAAAAAAAAAAAAAAAAACACCACCATGCACAAACAGTTTATAAAAATGCTTAGGATTATATAACACACAGACACACTCTTGTCATTCATTATTCTATCTATTATCGGTAAATGTAATGTCTGTCTACCTGTCCATTTGTTTGCTTCGCTATATGTTTTTTGTACTTAATAAGGGCATTTCTGTGTGACGTTAACAGGTTGTCTGTACTTGTTTGGTTGCAAATAGTCTTGTTTTGCTTTGAGGTACGGTACATTGTGTTGCTTTATGAACACAGTGCAGCCTACTCCCACTTGACAGGTTGCTGTAGCAACACAGCCATTTTCATTCAGCACAATGCACGTGAGAGAACATGAGATGTGAAGGGCTTTTATAGGGTCTTAGTGAGGCTTGTTTCTAAGGAGGCATATGACCTCTACAACAGTATGCTCAACTGTGTTTGAAATAATAAATAAATAGAGTAATTACCTATAAATTAACACAATAAGGCCTCTGCCTCCTGCTATTATGAGTCTATTACAAACCTGCTTTTAAAATAAAATGTATTGCTGATAGATATAGCTGTGATAAACAGATGTAAGTGAAAATGAATCCTTGTTCATAATATTACTGAATTTAGAAATGTTTACAGTAAAATAAAAATTACATCTGGGAGATGAATGTAGAAAAGCATCTTCTTCTTCAGATTTTTCCGACTTATTCCACCCAGCTTTCAAACACTCTTTAGGTTGGGGAACTTGCAGGACATTAATGAAATTGAAGGGACACGCAGTGTAATGTGTGGTCTGCAAACAAAAGTCAGTATACCATGTCATGAAGCATAGCACACAGTGAAATAGTTACACTATTTGCGTGTTCATACGTGTGTGTTATGTAGCATGACCGGTTGGGAAACGGGGATACCTGTTTCATAGTTACATAGTTACATAGTTAGCTAGGCCGAAAAAAGACACAAGTCCATCCAGTTCAACCACAAAAAAAAAAACATAATAAATAAAAATAAAAAACATCGTACAATCCAACACACCCAATTCCACACCCACAGCTGATCCAGAGGAAGGCAAAAAAAAAACCCAGAACAGCATGCTCCGATCTGCCACAGCAGGGGAAAAAAATCCCTTCCTGATCCCCCTAGAGGCAATTGGATTTTCCCTGGATCAACTTTACCTATAAATGTTAGTACCCAGTTTCAAGGCCCCTCTTTCCTTATGGGACTGCTGCAGAGGTGGATACCAGTGTCAAAGCTCCCCTTCTCTTCATGAGATTGAGACATGAGCAGGTTGAGGCATGAGCCTGAGGCATAGAGGAAGATTTCTGGTCAGCTGACCTTTTGTAAATTTCTGAAAGGTCAGGTGAACTTATGGAAATTTCTGGAAGGTCCGTGGGGAGCTATAAAAAGGGGTTTCCAATCCCCAGAAGCTCACTCACATCAGAAAGCATCTCTGTGGTGCTCCCCACCCTCTCACCCTTTTTTGTCACTTCCAATTATTATGTGGCAGGGTGACCTTTATATTTAAAGAGGACAACTTTTGTATTTATTCAACTTGAGTTATAATGACCAAGCTGTTGGATTTTCATATGCAAAATGGATGGCTGCTAATCTTTCGGTAAAGAGACTTGTTGTTTGTTTAAGTGAAAACACTTTAATCTAAGTGTTTGTGTTTGATATTAATTAATGTGAATAAAGATTTGTTCAAAACCAATAATAAAAGGCCCTGGCCAAGTTATCATCCAATAGATTGTCTGTGTAAATCATTTAATATAGTATACTGCCTGCAGTCCCATACTCAATTTCGGGCTATGGTCTGGAATGTTTGTAGCATAAAAAGTGGGAAAGGGGCATACCTGTTTCATGGCCCCCTTTTCCTTATGGGACTGCGGCAGTTGTAACTCCTTTTAATGAACAAGGACTTTGTGAGCTCTAAAACTGTGAAGTGGTATATTCAATAGCTGCTGTAAATGTTTTTGTTGGTCAGGCATAAAAAATGTTAAAGAGACAAAGTCCCCTGCCCTCCCCTGCGACTTGGTTGCGCTGTTGAATGCACTGTAAAATACTCAGTGCATCTGGATATGGGGGAGCATGTGTTCTCCTCCCATTAAAGAGGAAGTAAACCCCCCCAAAAAAATATTTTTCAATAATTGCATGTGTTGCAACATACCCAATCATGCTAGCTGTTCTAAAGCGAAAAACGAGCGCTCTAAGTACCTTTTTTTTTTGTTGTATTTTTCGTTTTCCTCTTGTTCTAGGCTGCTCCATTTTTAGTAAGGATTCCAGGCAGAGATGTGGACGTCATTTCCGCCCTTACTGCGCGGCCCTGTCGAAATCTCGCCGTACTGCCGTGTCTCTCTCTCTCTCCTCTAATTCACTGCCCTGTGTGACGTCTTGTTCAGTCACAAGGGGGAGTGTCAGGAAGAGGGGAATGAGTTTTACATCGCGAGACTTCTCCTCTATGCCGTTCAGAGGAGAATGTCTCGCAGTTCAGGAGGCATAATAGCCGGACATTGAAAAACGGCATTGACATATGCCGATCTATAAACTACAGACTGCGCAAGCGCGCATGACGTCATACCTAATGAAAACAGGCATATCTTGGAAACTAAGCAAGTAAGTGCAGTTTCACAGGAAATCAGCAATTGCAATCAGCTGCCTGTGTTATCTACTATAAGAAGAGATTAAGTTGTCTCTGAGGGTTTACTTCCTCTTTAAGCATTAGCTAACTGCCAGGGCTGGTTAACACTGATATGGCTCTGAAAACCTTCCGTTTCTGTCAGGCCTGTCAAAGGCGGTTGTCGGCGTCTCAAAGAAATCTGTTTTACCATCTGCAAGCAGGTGTAGCCATGTTGGGTATAACATAGAATATTACAGGAAGAAAAGAAAAGCCAACCCTGTGCTTGTGCACCCTAACAATTTTGCTAAGTTTAGTGAAGATTCGGAGGTGTCAAACTCAGAGGTGTCGGCCCTAGATGTCACTGCTACCCCTAACAGCCAGGAGAACAGTCCATCTAGTAGATGTGGTGAGGGTAATTCAGGAGGACCTATACAGTTGTAATTGCAAATTCTATAATAAGAAGGACTGATATTTTGTCACCAGGATCACCTCAAATGAATGGTTTTCTGTCTCCCCAGTGCGAGGGTTCAGCATGTGGTAGACTGGGTTGAGCGGCTGGGAATGACCCAGCTGTCTTGGCCCATGCTGCAACCAATGACAAAATACCTGGAAGATGGAGGATCCTTGAGAATCAATTTAAAAAACTAGGCTGCAAGTTGAAGGGAATATTCTCTGGAATATAGCCTGTCATTGGCAACACAAGAAAGGCATGAGGAGCTTAAAGAACAGAATGTATGGTTAAAAACCAGTCTGAGACCATGAATTCAGAGACTTCAGCACATTCTGGGAGCCCAATTGCTCTAACTTTTTTTACCTTAACCTGCTGTCCACTCTTTGACAGGGAGAGTTCACACAGCTACCTTCCCTAGCACATATCCTCAACCTCGTGGCACAGAAGTTCCTAGTTAGGTACCTTGGCTTCTATGATGTCCCACGGTAGGCCAGAAGAGTGTGTGGCCATTTCAGACAATTATACCACATCGACTGTTCAACTAAACAAAATTCATTGGCAACACAAGCTGCCTGCCTACCACCATATGCAATTCACCCTGGTACTGGATTGCAATGTTATCCATGCTGCAGTGGTTGCAGCAGTGAACCATCAATGAGTATTTGTATAAATACAGAATGAGGACATGATCTGGGGATATAAGATTCATTTTCACTCCAACAGTGGATCCTGATTCAACATATGGGTACCATATTGTCACTATTTGCAGAGGAGACCAGAATGGTGAGCCTTGGCCAAGCAGAGATCGGTGATCCCTCTGGTGTTTTTGCTAGAGCACACATTGTGTAGTGTGGAACATTGGCAGGAGAAAGTAGTGGACATCCTGGTTTCTCAGGGCTTACTGGATACTTTCACAGCTGACTCTATCCCTGTGAGGCAGCAGCAGGCAAAGTACAAAGAGGTACAAAGAGGATAAGCAGAGGAAGCCCCAAAGTGTTATGAGGGTGAGATCAGGGAAGAAAACTGTGTCCTCAACCACACCAAACACTTGAGGTCCTTTACCACATGAAAATTAGTAGGTCCATTTATACTTCACTGCCTGTACGAGTAGCCCAGTATTCAGTCCATGAAGGAGAGGGACCATTACTGTTATGCACCTATTTTGGATCCCCTATACAAATGGAAAATGGCATCTAATGTTGCCATCAAAAAAGGAGCAAAAAAATAGAGCACTTGAAAGATATACTATGTAGGAACATCTTGGCCACCTTTCCAGAGAATGGCAGTAGTGGTGAACAGTGTCAGTAGGGCAGAGGAGGGTGTCAGCCGGGGAGAAGTTTGTGTCAGTGCAACAGTGTGGACGGTGTCAGTAGAACAGTGGATGATGTCAGTAGGGCAGAGGACAGTTTCAGTAGGGCCGAGGACAGTGTCAGTAGTGCAGTGGATGGTGTCAGTAGGGCAGAGGACATTGTCAGTAGAGCAGTGGATGGTGTCAGTAGGGCAGTGGACAGTGAGAGTAGTTTTTTTATTTGTATTTTATTTAATTACATTTTTTTATAATTGCCTAGGCTATTTTTATATTGATCAAATGTTCTTAAACTCTCCTGGTCGAATTACCTTAAAATGATTTTATCTTAGGAATAAATGTTAGGGAATGTTACATTCTCCCAGCAAAATGCAACAATAGTGACAATTTAAACACACATTACAAACATGACTTTTGTCAAAAAGCTAATTATTTAAAAAAATAGCCCTTAACTGTTGCAGTGCTGTTTATGTGTTCTATACAATATTTCTTGATTTTTTTCAGTGGCATATATATATACACTTAAATGTGTTTTTTTTAAATGAAAATCTGCATTCTTTGAGTCCTTTTCAAAATACAGCCTACTCCAACTGCTTCAATGCTGTACAATATTTCAAGCGGTTGTCTCTAAAATAAGATTCTTTAGTTTTTACTTTATGATAAAACCTGCCTCTAAAATGAATAGTAAAAAGGCTGATGTAGTTTGCATGAAGTTTGTAAAATATTTCTGGCTTTTGTTTTAGAAAAAAACACTTTAAATTTTACTTCACATTAAAACCTACATCATCTCTACATCAATCGCATTCTAGTAAAACTGCTCACATAATGTGCCGCAAGTCAAGTCTGTACAATATTTCTTGCTGCTGTCTCTAAACAAAGCACTCTAATTTTTTTTCATGATTTTCTCTGTTATGCTGCGATCCAATCAAGCTACTGCCACACTCTCCAGCAACAGTTCTATATGTTTGGCTATTGTCTCTAAAATATGCCGCTGTAAATTTTATCTCAGGATAAAATCTCTGGAATGTGGGGCTGTGGTGTATATTTTGACTTTTTTTTTTTAAATTATATAATCTTTATTTGTTTTTTTCCGTACAAAAAAAAAGCACATAATACATACACACATTTAATTTCAATAAAATCATCTTCTCGCAGTTTGCCAAAAAAAAAATCACCGTTAACCTATAGTTCTTTTATACCTCGCGCCTTTCTTTTTCTTTTTTTTTTACTTCCACTGTATTCCCCTCCTTTCCTGTCCCGTTCCCCTTACCTTTATGCTCTCTCTATCCCCTCTATTTTGCTCATACGGTATTCTTCCCCGTTTGTTTGACTTTAAATCTAAAGTATTATTAAACTTTCAGTAATTTTTTAACTTAAGGGCTCATGCACACAGGACTTTTTACAGCTGCTGTTAGGGGCGTCCGACATTTTTTTTAAGTGCCTCTAAATGCCCCTCTATGTTAGCCTATGTGTCCATGCACATGTAAACTTTCAGAAGCATTTGGCGGCATAAGCGTTTATGGGCAGTAGGAAAAAACGACAGCCTGTGCGTCCAGGATCAGAGGCTGTTGAGCTGTAAAAATGAAAAGAGCCAAAAAAACGCTACTAAGCGCAGATAAATGCTGTAACAACAACGTGTTCGAGACATTTAGCTGTGTTTGGCATTTTTAGGCACCTTTTCATTATAGGGAGTGTTTTTACTGAACAAATGCCGAAAAACGCTAATGTCGAAAACCGCCCATAACTGCCCATGAACGCTATTCAAAAATGTGGCTAACAGCACGTTTTTAAAACTGCTTTTTCCTGACAATAATGCTGATGTCCTATGTACATGAGGACTTACACATAAAATAAACATTCACCAGTAAACAATGCTTGCCCCAGCACTTGCAGTTTTCATAAGAAACATTGAACAAGAGCATTACAGGCTTTATTTAATGTATATTTTATTTCAGGTACTTATATAGCGCCTTCAATTTACGCAGCACTTTTTTACATATATATCGTACATTCGCATCATATAATGGTGTTTCTCTATATGTTCAGTAATCTTGCTGTATAGTTAGTCACCCCAGATAACCAGAGCATTTTTGATAAACATGAAAGTTATTTGATATAGTAATTCAGACAAACCCTTCAGTGGAATAACCGGAAGTTGCACCACCATGGCAATCAACTCACTGGTCAGAAAGTATGATATATCCTGCAGATTAAATATATGACCATGGCACATGGGCAAATCTGTACAGTCAAACTGTTAACCCAAATTCAATCCTGGCCAATGTTTTTAAAGATAAGGAGTGTAGGATGGGAATACAGTATAACCCTCATAGTTTTTTAAAAAAATTGTGTTTTCTTTTAACCTTTGTAGGAGAATAAAGGTGCCGGTGGGGAAAAATGTCCTCACCCCCACCACCTATGGGATCATGACAGACATTTAATAAAATTAATAAAGGTTGTAAAAAAAAAATATACTTACCATTGATTGGAAGTTTATCCGACAGTTGCCCATTTAGTGGTCCTCTGTCACGAGCGGGTACCTATTTAAAGAAGAGGATGCGTCATTAAAAAAGTCAGACAGCAAGAAGAGTAAGGAAGACAACTTGTCCACGTCACTCGTTATGGAGTCCTTACTGCGTATATGATAATGGATTGGGCAGCCGAAGATCAGGATGAATGGATGCACCGCTGTCTCTCCTTATATGTGCCAGCTTCACCATCTGGATCGCAAAGTCCTCATGCTCAAATTCCCAGGGCTTGTGTAGATGTCTTTGGGAGTGTTGTCGGTGGAGCCCAGGACATCATCCTTCAATTACTCCTCCTCTTCAGCTATTGATTCCTGGTCAGGCTTACAGTGTAATTTTCCTCCGGAAGAACTGCCTTCAACCAGCTTCATTTTGGGCCCGCCTTCGGAATCCGTCGTAGCACCACCCTCGGCTCCATTTGATGGACAGGGTGATGACGCAGGGAGGCCTGGAAGACAGATCAAAAGAACACATAAGAGACCTCGCCGATTTGAATCCCCAGTCAGTCGGGTGACTGGGGACAAAGGTAAACGGCGAAAGAAAAATTCAAATAACACAAAAAATTTACAGAATATAGATGTACATATTTCTAATTCTAATGTTATGAATTTTGATCAATCTCGACTTAATACTTCATCTGAGCTGCACACATTGGTTGCAGGAAATGTTTCTAACCTCTCTGAGATTGATATGGTTTCAGATATCGGAGGATATACGATGGATGTGGATGAGATGGCATTGCAATCGTTGCCGATGGAGACAAATAATACATCCATCCCTATTGTTACGACTAAAAGGGGTGAGTAAAATGAGATGTCACAGTTTAAAGATTTTTTTTCTTCATATAGTACTTTAATGCAGTGGTCACCAACCCTGTCCTCAGGGTCCACTAACAGGTCAGGTTTGCAAGATAACTGAAATACATCACAGGTGATATAATTTGCTGCTCTATGATTGCAGTATTCTAGTTTGCATCTCCCCAAGGTAATACATACAACCTGGCCTGTTAGTGGGCCCTGAGGACAGGGTTGATGAACACTGCTTTAATGTATACATTCTCAACTTCTTTGAATACTATTGAAAAACAACCCCATTTGGATTTGAGCATTGCTCCTGTATGGCTTGCTCCTCAGTCTGGGGGTTTTCCTATAGCTACTTCAGTTGCTATGGCAACTACAATTAATGAGGCTCCTCCTGTACTGAGTTCATTTCTGATTCCTGACACTTGCCTGAAAGAAGTAATTACATTTGAATTGTCGCCTTTGGGATTTCATTTAAATGGTACTATCAAAGAAAAAATATGGAAAGGCGATTATGTTGACTTTACTCCCTTTGAACAAAGATTTTAGAGAAGAAAAGAAAGTGATAGATTTGAGGATGAAAAATGCCACCTCGATCATTTAACAATTGGCTCCAAGTGCTTTGCATTTATGAAAGTGTGTTAGGGGAAAAGCATCCTGAATTATGTTGCAGACTATTTCAACATGTGGAGATCATACTGGAAGCTTACAAAATTTTTCCTGATCTTTCTTGGTTTGCATATGATGAATCCTTTCTTCAGAAATTGTTGGTTCATAAATCCATGAAATGGGGTATAAAAAACGTGAGTTTATGGTTGGATCTTTTATTGCCTCAAAAACTATTTCCTAAACAACAGTCATCTGCTCCTCATGCGTATAGACGTGGAATATGTTTTAATTTTAATGATGGGCAATGTAAATGGCCCAACTCATGTAAATACAAACATGAGTGCAATTATTGTACACCTTGCTTCACGCTGCTTCAAGAGATCATCTGCCAGTATTTCAGGTTCTTCTAAAGAGCCTTTTCTCAAAAGCAGCCTCTCCA
Organism: Lithobates sylvaticus; assembly: GCA_028564925.1. Taxonomy (NCBI): domain Eukaryota; kingdom Metazoa; phylum Chordata; class Amphibia; order Anura; family Ranidae; genus Lithobates; species Lithobates sylvaticus. The sequence continues at coordinate 194,750,063 of CM053030.1, read as the reverse complement.
GTGAGGCTAATAAACATGTTGCCATGGCTCCAACGGTATCCAGAGCATCAGAAAGCAGCCATTTTACATGAAGGTTTGTTGCATGGTTTTGTACTGCCTTCTTTTCAAGGTATTGGTTGTGTAGTATTTGACGATCTTCCTGGTACCGAAGTCAGGACTTTGTAAATTTAATTTATTAAAATAAAGAACTATAAACACCAGACTTGGATCAAATAAGGCCGCAGTTTTATTATAGGCTTAAATAACAACTTATACTTATATACTTTTGAATATATATCATATATAATAAACTCAATTTTATTTAACTTTACAATACATATTAATAAAATAATAATAATGATAATAATAATAACCTAGCTATCCAAGCTCAGGTTAAAAACAACATATAATATCAATCTCCTCTCAAAGAGAGAGACACAACGCCTCATAAACTGACTGCGACAGGGAGGGAGGGTGGGACGATCTTCTTCTGTCTTTCAGTGTCGTCTGTCAAATTTGTGATGCATCCACTTGTTTATATACCTTCCAGCATGAGCTGAGTACTGTTTATATTTAAATTCAATACTTAAATAAGACCAATCAAATTCTTTATTTTTTTTATCCTATAGAATTCCTTCTTTTATGCCTGACTCAGTCCCATAGGTGGTTGTGGGGCACAGTTTTGCCCCACTTCCCACTTTTCATGGTATCGAAGTCAGGACTTTGTAAATTTAATTTATTAAAATAAACAACTATAAACACCAGACTTGGATCAAATAAGGCTGCAGTTTTATTATAGGCTTAAATAACAACTCATATACTTTTGAATATATATCATATATAATAAACTCAATTTTATTCAATTTTACAATACATATTAATAAAATAATAATAATTATAATAATAATAACCTAGCTATCCAAGTTCAGGTTAAAAACAACATATAATATCAATCCATATGCCAGGATCACTTAGGATCCTGGCACCTCCCCACCTTCAATGCGGCTAATTTGATACAAGTCTGTAAATCCAAATTAAAAATGTCCAAAGCAATATCGGACAAATGAGTACCATCTGACCTAAAAAATCCTGACATGCCACCTTCTAGATCAACATGTCGAAAATATAGGTCATTCAAGGAAGGCATCAATTTGGCTATTGTCCTATTAATTCTTTTTCGTATCTTATCACAATATTTGACTTCTTGCAAAGCTAGCCAAGTCAATCGCGGAACAATCTCAGAATAAACTAAGATTGTTTCCGGAAAAACAGAATGAATACATAGGAAATCAATTTTAATAAGGTCAAATGTCTTGCAACGAC